>JAWWES010000055.1:2027912-2038912 GCA_035583135.1 Lophotriccus pileatus
TGTGACAGTGGGGTTGTGATAGTGGGGGAGCTGCCAGGGAGATGATGAGGGGTGATGGGGGGATGCTGGAGATGCTGAGGGCATCCTGGGGGCAATGTTGGGGGGGATGCTGGGAGGGATGCAGGTACAATGATGGAGGGACTATGGGGGATGATGGGGAGTGATGGGGAGATAATGGGGATGATGAAGGGGATGACTGGGGTGATGGTGGGATAATGGGGGTGAAAGGGAGATGCTGAAGGGGTGATGGAGGTGACGGGGTGAGGCTGGGGGTGATACCGGGATGGAGGATGGGGACATGACTGGGGTGCTGGGGTGACACTGGAGGGGTGACAGGGTGACACTGGGCCCACCTGGCAGGACAGCCCGTGGTAGCCAGGGGGGCAGCGACACTCCTCCACCTCGGGGGCGGGGGGCAGGCCGGGCTGGGGGGGCACGGCCGTGTCCATGGCCACGTCGGCAATGCCGGCCGAGGCCGTGCTGGTGGAGTAGGTGGCCCGGATCAGGATCTCGTCCAGGTCCGCCAGGGCCATCAGAAGGTGCTCCCGCGTCGCCGGCTGCCCGTCCGGCCGCTGCCAGTATTGCTGAGGGGACAGGGGTGTCAGGGGGGGACACGCTCCGGGGAAAGGGGACACCGAGGACAGAAGCCACCCGCCCCCTCCTACCTCCCGGAAAATGATCTCAAAGGCCTGGGGGGTCCGCGGGGGCAGGTCGGGTTGATGGGCCACCAGCGTGATGTCGTTGCCCTGTGGATGGGGAGGTCAGGGGGGTCCTGGTGCCACCCCCTGTCCCTGTGCCTGCCCCTGTGCCACCCCAAACAGCTGCCCCATACCGTGATCTGGATGTCAGCGTCGGGCTGGGGGGCTCCTGGGCCCCCGGGGGTGTAGGTGAGGGTGTAGCGCAGCCGCCCCCCGTAGGAGCCCACCTGGACAGGGACACGGGATCGGGATGGGAGCGGGAAGGGAAGGGTAAAGGGAAGGGTAAAGGGAAGAGGAAGAGGATGGGGATGGTGGGGACAAGGGTGGAGATGGCAAAGGTGAGATGAAATAGGGATGAGGAAGAGGAAAGGGGTGGGAAAAGTGGAACGGGAAAAGGGGAAAGGAAAAGGATAGGAATGGCAAGGCAGTGGGGAGGGGAGGGCATGGGAGGGGAAGGGAAGAGGAAGAGAATGGGGATGATGATGGGGTGGGACAAGACAGGGATGAGAAACGGGAAAAGTATGGGAAAAGAGAAAAAGAGAAGGTGGAAGAGAAGGGAATAGAGGAAACAGGGAAGGGCAAGGGGAGAAGGGGAAAGGAATAAGGAAAAAGGGATAAAGAAGAAGCAGAAAGAAGAAATTGGGAAAGGAAGAAGGAAAAGGGAAGAAGAAAAGAGCGGGGATGAAGAGGCTGTGCCCACCTCCCCTCTGGCAGCACCCAGAGGTGCCCCTGGGGAGGAGGTGCAGCCCTGGCTGGCTGGATGCTCCCACGGGCACCCCGTCCCCCTGGGGGGGTCACCCCCTTACCTTGTCCCCCTGGTAGGGGGGTGGCAGCTGCCAGTAGTAGGAGTCGGGGGGCAGCTCCCCGAAGCGCTCGTAGGTCAGGACGGGGTGGGGGGTGCCCGGCTGGACGGCGAAGCCGCTGCCCACGCGGGTGCTGCGCTGCCGGTTCACCAGGGCGAACCCCTGGGCATCCCCTGGAGCGAAGGGGGTCCGGATCTGCGGGGGTGGGGGGTGGTTAGTGGGGTCAGGGACACCGAGGAGCACCCTGGGGGCACCCTGAGTGCACCCTGGGGCCATGGGGGACACTCACGGTGCCGCGGGCGAGGGCGGTGCTGGCGCAGTGCTGCACGATGCCCATGCAGAAGCAGGGCAGGCACCCGGCCGGCTCGGCCTCGCTCAGGTGGAAGTGGTGGGCACGGCAGGTGGCACAGTGGGGACCCTCCACGTTGGCCTGGGGGGGACACAGGGTGGTGATATTGCTCTGTGGCCCCTCCTCGGGCCGGGGGGGCACACAAGGCTCACCTTGCAGCGGCACTGCCCGCTGGCGTCGCAGCCCTCGCCGGTGCTGCCGCGCGGGTCACACTGGCACTGCCCCCCGGGGACACCGGGCACTGGAGAGGGGGACACACACAGTCAGACACAACCCCCCTCAGTGCCCCATGGGGACACTGCTCCCCCCCTCCCCGTGACGCTCACCTTGGCATGGCTGTCCCCGCGGAGGGTCACCCACATACCCAGGCAAGCACCTATAGGGGGACACCCCAAAAAAGGGCAGTGAGGCGGGGGGCTCACCCCAAAACCACCCCCCAGCCCGCCCTGGTGTCCCTGTCACCTCTCGCAGAGGCGCCCGCTGTGCCCCGGGGCGCAGGAGCTGCAGGTGGGCTGCCCGTCCGTGTCCTCGAAGCAGATCTTGGTCACCCTGCAGAGGGGACAAAGGGACAGGTGACACCCTGCCCGTGTCCCCAGGGCTGTGGGGGAGCAGGGGGTGGCACCTACTGTGCTTCCCCGTGGGGTCCGTGGCAGGGACAGGGCCGGCAGTCGCCCGCGGTGCCCCGGGTGGCATCGCCGTAGTAGCCGGGCTGGCACTTGTCACACTGCGGTCCCTCCGTGTGGTCCCGACAGCCCTGTAAAGCACCGGGGTGATGGCACCGGTGTCCCTGCCATGGGGATGCCCAGGGCGTCCCATGGCTGTCCCCAGCTCACCTGGCAGACGCCGGTGTCGGGGTGGCACTCGCCGGCGTGGCCGTGGCACTGGCACGGCTCGCAGGTGCCCAGGTAGAGCCCGGCGCTGCTGCGGGTGTAGCCGGTGTCGCAGTCCTAGAGGGGACACGGTGACAGTGGGGTGGGACACGGCTCGGTGGGGCAGTGAAAGGACCCAAGGGTGCCGAGGGGACCCCGAGGGTCTCACCTGGCAGGAGGCCCCGCGGTACCCAGGCGGGCAGGCGCAATCCTCCACCTCCAGCGCGGGCGGGCGGCCGGTGGCGTGTGGCACTGCCACGTCCAGGCTGACGTCAGCCAGGCTGCGGGGACAGAGGGCACGTCACCACTGCCCTGCCACCCTCCACGCCCCCTCCTGTACCCCCCAGCCCGAGGTACCCACCTGCTCTGCTCCGGCTGCTCCGAGTAGGACGCCCGGATCATGAACAGGTCCACGTCGGCCAGGGCCATCAGGAGGTGCTCGCGGGTGGCATCGTGCCCGTCCGCGCGGCGCCAGGCGCCCTGTGGCACACCGGGGTGACAGGGGTGTTGCCATCCCCCACTGCACACAGCCCGACCCCCAGGCACCCGGGGTGACCCTCCACGGCACCCAGTCTGATCCCTGGGACACCCAGTCCCTCCCTATGCACCCAGCCCGCCCCATGGCACCCAGTCCAGCCCTCCATGGAACCCTCCCCAGTCCCCCAGTCCAACCCCCCCTGACATCCAGTCCGATGCCTGGAGCACCCAAACCCATCTCTCCACGGCACCCATTTCACCCCTGCCCTGTAGCACTCTCTCTGACCCCCCCAGGACACCCAGTCCAAACCCTCAGTCTGACCCCCCATAGCACCCAATCTGACTCGCCATTAAACCAGTTTGCCTGCCCACAGCACCCAGTCTGACCCCATAGCACCCAGTCCAACCCCATAGAACCCAATCCAACCTCATAGCACCCAGTGTCGCCCCGTGTCCCCCGTGCTGGTGTCCCCACTGACGTGGCCCCCCCTCACCTCTCGGATGGGCACGGTGACAGCAGTGGGGACCCCAGCTGGGGGGGTGGCACTGGAGAAGTGCTCCAGGAGTATCCCGTTGCCCTGGAGCAGGATGTCGGGGTGCCGGGGGGGCGGTGGGGCCCCCGGGGGGGCGCGGTGTGTCACCGTGTACCGCAGCTCCCCCCCGTACGACGTCACCTGCGGAGGACACTCAGCTTGGCTGGGGGTCACCCTGTCCCCACAGAGTGGCAGCAGGTGACACTGGGGCTCAGGTCAGCTCAGGGGTGTCACCCTGTCCCCCCAGAGCTGGCAGCAGGTGACACGAAGCTCTGCATGGTACGAGGGTGTCACCCTGTCCCTGAGCTGGCACTGGGGACACGGTGAGCTCAGGGTGGCCCGGCAGTGTCACCTTGTCCCCGGTGAAGGGTGGTGGCAGCACCCAGTACAGGGCAACCCGTGGCAGGTCCCGGAAGGTGTCGAGGAGCAGCTCCCGCGGGGACACGAAGCGGGGCACAGCCCCTGCCAGGCGGGCGCCCGACATGTTGGCCAAGGGCAGCGGGGCAGAGTCCTCCGAGGTCAGCAGCACCTGGGGAGGGAGCACGGTGGGCACGGCATGGCATGGCATAGCATGGCATGGCATGGCATGGCATGGAATGACATGGCATGGCAAGACATGACACGCTGTGTCCCGTCCCGTCCCTCCCCGCCCCCCTCAGCCCGTACCTGGTGGCGGTGCCAGGCGGAGCTGGCGCAGGAGCGGGACAGCCCCATGCAGAAGCAGGGCAGGCAGCCCGCGGGGTTGGCAGCGCTCAGGTGGAAGGTGCCCGCGGCACACGAATCACAGAGCCGGCCCCGCACGTTGGGCTGGGGGCACAGAGAGGGGTCAGCGCCAGGGACTGGGTGCCGGGGGCAGATTGGGTGCCGTGGGGTTGGAGTGGGAGCTATCGGGGTCAGACTGGGTGCTATGGGGGGGTTTGTCATGGGTGTTGTGCGGGGATTGTGGTGGGATTCAGTGCTCCAGGGATCAAACTGGGTGTTATAGAGGTACTGGAGTGGGTCCCATGGGGGGGTTGGGCTGGGTGCCATGGGGTGGGGGTGCGATGGGTGCTGGGGGGATCAAACTGGGTGCCCCAGGGGGTTGGATTGGGGGGTTGGACTGGGTGCTATGGGGAGTCAGACTGGGCGCCCCAGGGAGCAGATTGGGTGTAGTGGGGGGTTGGACTGGGAGGTTGGACTGGGTGCTGTGGGGTGGGGGTGTAATGGGTGCGGGGGGAGGATGGGACTGGGTACTCCAGGGACCAGACTGGGTGCTGGGTGGGATGGCAGCCCCCACTCCCCCGTTGTCCCCTCCATTGCCCCCCATTGCCCCCCAGCCCCTGCCCTCACTTTGCAGCGACAGGTGCCCCCAGCCTCGTCCTGGCCCCCGCGGGCGTCACACTTGACAAGCTCCTGACCTGTGGGCAGCAGGGTGAGGGTGGGGGGCACCCACGTGGTGTGGGGGGCCACCCTCCCAACCATCCCACTCACTCACCGATCGGGGTGCACTTGCCACCCGGCTGGATGGGGTCTCCCTCGTAGCCCAGGGCACACCTGTGGGGCCAGGGGGTGATTGGGGGGTGATGGGGGGGTGATTGGGGGAGGGTGAGGGGTGGGTGAGGGGTAGGGGGGGTTACAGGGACCCCCCCACCCACCTCTCGCAGCGCCGGCCAGCGTATCCAGGGGCGCAGGCGTCACAGGTGGCCTGGCCATCTGTGTCCAGAAAGCACGACTCCGAGAACCTGCGGGGGACAGTATGGACCAGTACAGACCAGGACGAATCAATATGGACCAGTATGGATCAATATGGACCAGTACAGAGTAGTATGGGCTTTGGGGATGTCCTTAGTGCTCCCAGTATGGCTCAATGCTCGTCCAGTACTCCCTTACTGGTCGAGGACCAGTAAAAGCGAGTATGGATTGATATGGACCAGTTTGGACCAGGATGAGGCTTAGGGATGTTTTTGGAGAGCACCTGCTGTTTCCTCCCAGTTCTCCCAGTATGGCCCAGCGCCTCCTCCAGTTCTCCTCCACAAGGAGGGGTATCACTGGGGTGGCGGCACTGGGGGGTCCCAGGGGTGTCACCCACCTGCGCGAGGGCTCCGTGTAGGGACAGGGACAGGGGTGGCAGGCGGTGGCCGTGCCCTTGGTGGCATCGCCGAAGAAGCCGGGTCTGCACTTCTCGCACTGGGGCCCCTCCGTGTTGTGCTGGCAGTTCTGGGGAGGGGGGCACACGTGTCACGAGGGGGGTGGTGACACCGTGCCACTGTGCCACGTCCCCGTCCCTCTGTCACCTTGTTACCACCCAGCCCCTTACCAGGCAGTGCCCAAAAACGGGGTCGCAGGTGCTGGAGTGGCCGTGGCAGCCGCAGCCGGAGCAGGTCCCCAGGTAGGGTCCCCTGGTCACGCGCTCGAAGCGGGGGGCACAGCGCTGGCACGACAGCCCCGTGTAGCCCACGGGGCACCTGGGGACACAGCAGTGACGTGGTGGCATCGTGGCATTATGGCAGTGATGGCACCAAGCCCGTGCCCTCGCCACCAGCGGTCACCTGCACTCCTCGACGTCGCCAGCTGGCCCCAGGCCGGTGTCCCCGGCGCTGGTGACATCCATGGCCACGTCGCTGAGCCCCACGCTGGCCATGCGCCCGTCGTACACCGCCCGGATGAAGATGCCCTCCAGCCCCTGCAGCACCAGCAGCAGCAGCTCCCGGCTCACCGGGGCACCCTGCTCGTCCTCCCAGTGCTCCTGTCACGGGATGGTGACAGCAGTGTCACGGCGGGCTGGTGGCAGTGCTGGCATCACCCACTGGCACTGCTGGCATCGCCCACCTGGCATTGCCGGCATCACTTACCCATCGTCAGCATCGCTCCCTTATCGCTACCGGCATCACCCACCCACCACCATCACCCATCCACCACCATCACCCACCCACCACCATCACCCACTCGCTACCAGCATCACCCACTCATCACTGGCAACACCCACCCACTACCAGTATCACCCACCCAGCACCACTATCATCACCTACCCACCATCACCGCCACCACCACCACCACCATCCCCCACCCACCCACCCCCGCTCTCCCCCACGCACCTCGGTGAGGGGCACGTGCCGCCGGTTGAGGATGTTGGGCTGGGTGGCACCAGCCCGTGCCCGCAGCTGCCGCCCGTGGCCCCGCAGCAGGACGTCGGGGTGGGTGGTGGGCTCGGGGGGCCCCCGGCCCAGTCGGTACCGCACCCCATAGCTCAGCGCTCCCCCGTAGGCGTCCACCTGCCAGCACAGCGGGCTGTCAGCGGCCGTGCTGCCAGCGTCCCCCGCCCTGTCCCCACCCCGGCGTCACCTTGTCCCCAAGGAAGGGCTCCGGCAGGGCCCAGAAGACATCGAGCGCCAGGAAGCGCCGGGACAGATCCAGGAGCTGGAATTCCTCCACGGCCGCGTCCACGTGGAGCTGGGTGGCCGAGAGCACTGGCGCGGCCGGCGCCGCCGGCACCGTCACGTTGACACCTGCAAGGGGACACTCAGCCCTGGTCCCCTGTCCCTCGTCCCCTGGCGTGTCCCTCGTCCCCCGTCCCTTGTCCCCACAACTCACCCTTGGTGTCGTCAGGGCGGTCGAAGCGCAGGTGGAGCCGGTGCCGGTGCCGGGCGGTGCCGCGGCACGAGGTGGTGACGCCGAAGCAGAAGCAGGGCAGGCAGCGGGACGTCCCCGTCACCTGGAAGTGCCCCTCGGGACACGGCCCTGTGGGGGAGAGGCAGAGGTGAGGGGGCAGTGCCACGCTGGGGTGGGTGGGATGCAGAGGGGCGGTGTGGGCGCTCACCGGGGCGCGTGACGGTGAGGATGCTGTCGGGGATGCCAAACACCATGCCCAGGGTGTTGATGGCCTCGCAGGTGTAGGCGCCTTGGTCGGCCTCCCTCACATCCCGGATGGTCAGGGTGCCCTGCCCGGCCTCGCTCACGATCGACACCCTGCATGGCATGTTTGGCACCTCGGGCACGGCACTCACCATGCCCCAAACACACACCGTGACACACACACACCATGACACACACACACACGGTGCCACGCACGCCCAGCACCCAGTAAACCCACAGCCCCACACACCCAACCCCTGGGACACCCCGTGCCCTGCACAGCCGGTGCCCAACACACCCAGCACCACCGGTGGTGCCCAGCCCCAGGGCAGGGGGCCCAAACCTCCCGTGTGCCCCTCCCAGCTCCCAGCACAAGCCCCTCCCATCACTACAGACCCTGCCCCAAGCCAACTCTCCTCCAACCACCTCAGCCCCAAGTCACAAGCCCTGCCCTCCACAGCCCCACCCCAAATGGAAGCCCCTCCCACCACAGACCACACCCAAAGCAAACCCCTTCCCAATTATAAGCCCCACCCCTTCCCCCACCAGCTCCCCTATGCCTCTCCTGAGGCCCCACCCACAGAACCACACCCACCCAAGCCCCACCCACCTGTGGCTGCTGGGGGTGTGTCCCCAGTTGAGGCGCCAGGTGACGATGGGGGTGGGGACACCGGTGGCCACACAGGTGAAGGTCACGGTCTGGCCTGGCACTGCCACCACCGACTCCCGCGGCAGCGTCACCACCTGTGGGGGCACTGCCGACCCCACCCTGTCACTGTCACTGCCAACCCCACCCTGTCATTGTCACTGCCCCACAGAGCCCCCCCAGGGGACACGGCCACTGCCACCCCTGTCACTGTCACCGCCACAGCCACTGGCACCACCTGCCCCGTGTGGCACCCAGGGGGTTGAAGATTGTCACCACCACTGGCACCACCCACTCTGCACAGCACCCCTGGGGGACGGGGACATCGCCACCACCAGCCCAGACCCCGTGGGGACAGAATCACTGGCACAGAGTTTCTAGAGCACTTTGGGGACAGAGTTGTCAGTGTGACACCCAGGCACAGGGTCCCTAGAGTGGCACTGCTTGGGGACAGTGTCTCCAGCACGGGGTGCCCGGCCCAGCCTTGGGCACAGGGTCCCCAGTTTGGTCCTGTGGCACAAGGTCCCTGGCATGGCTCAGTGTCCCCAGCCCAGTGCCACAGCATCACGGTGTCCCCAGCCCTGGCACGGTGTCCCCATCCCCGCCGGGGGTCACTCACCACAGCCGACCTCGTCGCTGCGGTCGGGGCAGTCGGGCTCCCTGTCGCACTGGTAACTCGCCCGGATGCAGCTCCCGCTGGACACGCACCGGAATTCCGCCGGCCCACACGCCGCCCCGGGCGCCTTGGTGGCTGCAGGGGGGGCACAGCGCCGCGTGTCACCCGTGTCACCCGTGGCCCTGTCCCCCCGGGGCGTCCCCAGGCCCCCGCACTCACGGCAGTCGCTCTCGTCGGAGCCGTCCCCGCAGTCGTTCTCGCCGTCGCAGCGCCAGAGCTTGAGGGCGCAGTGCCCGTTGGCGCATTTGAACTCGTTGGGCTCGCAGGGGGACGGGGTGCCTGGGAGGAGGGGGAAGGGGGTCAGGACCCAGGGGTGCTGAGGCAGGGTGGTCTGCCCTGACAAAGCCCAGGTCTGGTCAGAGAATGCAAACAATGCCAGCTCTTGGTGGTGAGTTGCTGCCGGTGCCAGGGAGCTGCTTCGGGCTCGAGCTGCGCCAAACCCAGCCTGGTTCAGCCCCTATAAACACACACCCCTGCTCTGGGAAGCAGGAGCTGGCAGACAAGCTGCTCCCTGGCCCGGGAATACACGGGAAGTGGTCACAGCCCCAGGGCTGCCAGAGCTCCGGGAGATTTGGGATGATCCTCCCAGGCACAGGGAGACGGTCCTGTGCAGGGCTGGACTCGATGGTCCCTGTGGGTCCCTTCCAACCCAGGATATCCTGTGATAAATAACCCACTGCACACAAACACCTCTGATTTGCCACCATTCAAACCCACAGGACAAAGTGGGTTAATCCCACCTCTATAACTCAACCCTTTGACATAATCCGAGCCTAAGATTTGATCCAGCCACACTTGGGCTCCGCTCTGGGAAGGCTTTTCTTCACCTCAGGACTCAGCAGGAGCTTCTTGAATAACTTTGAGCCTTTCACTCCTCCCAGGACAGGTTAAGAGACCTGCCCACAGTCCTCGGGTGGGCAGTTACATCAATCTCCACTCAGTGGCCGTTCCTTTGGCCAGCTTTGCTCCAGTGGATTATCACAACTGCTCTGCTGCAGACCACTACTGTATTTTAGGTTATATTTTACTCTACCAGGAGTTTGTAGCTTTTACACTGGGTAGTAAATAACTCTGATTAAGATCTTCAGTCTGTTCATTTGCCTGTTCATTTGCCGTGATAAATAATTCACTTTATACAAACATATCTGGTTTGCCATCAGGACAAAGTGGTTTAATTCCACCTCTGCAATTCCTTAAATTTAAACCTTTGGCAGACTGTTCTGGGTTGGAAGGGACCCACAGGGATCAGGGAGTTAGTGGCCCAGGCAGGGCTCAAACCCCACCCTTGGTGTCACCAGCACAGCTCTGCCCAGCTGAGCCCATCTGGAGGTCATTTGTTTGCTCATTTGTCGTGATAAATCATTTGATATAAATCAATTTTGTACAAACACCTCTGATTTGCCACCACTCAAACCTGCAGGACAAAGTGGTTTAATCCCCCCTCTGTAACTCAACCCTTTGACACAATCCGAGCCTAAGGTGGGATCAGCCACACGTGGGCTCCTCTGGGGAGGGGTTTGGAAGCCAAGGGGGTTTTCCTGCATCCCAGGACTCGACAGAAGCTTCTCGAATAACTTGGTCTGAGCCTCAAACTGCACTCAGGGGTGCCCTTGAGCTCTCAGTCACCTCCACTGTCACTGTCACTGTCCCTGTCATTGTCCCTGTCTCTGTCACTGACACTGTCCCTGTCACCATCACTGCCACCATCACCATTGCTGTCACTGCCACCATCACCATCACCGTCACTGTCACTGTCGCTGGTACTGTCACTATCACTGTCAATGTCACCATCACCAACACTGTCACTGTCTCTGTCACCATCACTGTCATGTCCCGGTCCCTGTGCCCATCCCATCCCATCCTGTCCTGTCCTCTCCTCTCCTGTCCTGTCCTGCCTCTCCCATCCCATCCATCCCATCCCATCCATCCATCCCCTCCACCCCATCCCCTCCACCCCACCCCATCCCATCCCATCCCATCCCACCCCCTCCCATCCCACCCCCGCCGTCCCGTCCCTCGTCCCTCACCGCAGGCGAGCTCGTCGGAGCCGTCGGCGCAGTCCCTCTCTCCGTCGCACAGGTACTCCCGAGGGATGCAGTGCCCGTCGGCACAGGGGGT
>JAWWES010000055.1:2053286-2063690 GCA_035583135.1 Lophotriccus pileatus
GGAGGGATGGGGAATGGAGAGATGGGGAGCTGGAGGGGTGGCTAAGGAGGTGGAGGAAGGGATGGGGAGGTGGGTAGAGGGATGGGGGGATGGAAGGGTGGGGGGATGGTTGGATGGGTGGGGGGATGTTGAAGGGATGAGTGGGGAGATGTTTGGGGAGGTGGGTGGAGGGATGGGGAAGGGTTGTAGGGATATGTGGGGAGGCAGGTGGAAAGATGGAGGGATGGATGGTTGGAGAGATGGTGGGGTGGAGGGGTGAAGAAGGGATGGAGAATGGGGATATGCATGGGGAGATGGGGAAGGGATGGAGGGGAGATGGGTGGAGGGATGGCTGAGGAAGTGGGGCATGGAGAGATGGAGAGATGGAGGGATAGAGGTTGGATGGATGTTGGATGGATGCATATTGGATACTGGATGTTGGATGGATGGATGTTGAATGTTGGATGGATGTTCAATGTGGGATGTTGGATGGATGGATGTTGGATGGATGTTGTGGGATGTTGGATGGATGGACATTGGATGGATGGACAGCCGTGGGATGGACCCCCTGACGGTGTAACCCCAGCTGGGGGGCCGCTGCCGGAGAAGCTGCAGGAGGCTGAGCTGCCGGTGGTGGACCACGAGCACTGCACCCAGCTCGACTGGTGGGGGCCCGTGGCCATCCGTGACACCATGATCTGCGCCGGCGGTGCCGAGAAATCCGGATGCAACGTGGGTACCGGTGTGGCACGGCATGGGATGGCATGGCGTGGCTTGGCATAGCTTGGGAAGGGGTGGGGGGACTGCTGGGGACCCCCCTCACGGTGCTGATCCCACCCTGTGCACCCCAGGGCGACTCGGGAGGCCCTCTGAACTGCCAGGCCGAGAATGGCACGTGGGAGGTCCACGGCATCGCCAGCTTCGTGTCCGCCCTGGGCTGCAACGCCGAGAAGAAACCCACTGTGTTCACCAGGGTGTCTGCCTTCGAGGACTGGATCGCAGAGGTGGGCACCTGCTGGGTACTGGGGGGCCAGGGAACTGGGATATCGGGGTGCCAGGGTACCAGGGTGCTTGAGCCCTGGGGTGCTTGGGTGTCATGGAGCTGGGGAAAAAGATCTCTGGGTGCCAGGGGTGCCAGGGGAGCGTCAGGGTACTGTGGTACCAGGGCTCTGGGTGCCAGAGTACCAGGGTGCTGGGTTCTGGGGTTCAGGGGACACGGGTGCCAGGGTGCCACGGTGTCAGCTGGGGCACTGGGGTGCTGGGGGGGCAGGGCAATGGGGTGCCAAGGCTCAGGGGTGCCAGGGTGCCACAATGTCAGTGAGCCAGGACTCTGGGATGCTGGGATGGGCACTGGGGGTGCCAGGGCAATGGGGTACCAGCTTATTGGGGTGGCAGGGTGCTGGGTGCCATAGTGCTGGAGTGTTGGGGTGCCAGGGAGCTGGGGTATCAGGGTGTTGGGGTACAGGGGTGCCAGGGTGGTGTTGGGTTCCCCACCCTGAGCAGCCTCTCCCTTGCAGACCATGAGGGACAACTGAGCGTGGCAGCATCATCATCACCGACCGCCTGGCACCAGGCAAATAAACCACAATCCCTGCACTGTCGTGTCCTGTCCTGGGGGGCACTGGGGGGGCAGCGGGGGTGGCACAGCTGGCAGGGGATGGCACTGGGAACACCCAGAGCTGCCTGGATACCTCGGGAATGGGTACCCAGAGACACCCAGATAGAGTGGAAAGAGACACTGAGGGGTTCCCAAACACCACAGGGAGGGCACTCATATGCCACAGGGATGGTTTACCCTGTGTGACCCTGATGCCACAGGGATGGGCACCCACAGACACACAGACACTACAGGGACAAGCACCCCAGGGTGCCCTGAAGCCACGGGCATGGCCACCCTGGTGCCACAGGCACCGCAGGACACACGGATGCCGCAGCCGTGGGTGCCCTGAGGACACAGGGACGGGCCTCACCCACGTGCCCCGATGTCACGGTGATGGCACCGGTGACGTCTTCTCCCCCCCCCCGGGCTGTGCCCCCCCCGAGGTGCCCCCAGGCCCCCATGTGGCCCCCTCGAGTGCCCCCAGGCCGGGTGCCCGTGCCCGCGTCCCTCCCGTCGCTCCGCAACCGCCGCCACCGGCGCGTGACCGGGAACAAAGAGCCCTTTGAGCGGCAACCCCGCCGTGACCGGCACCCCAGGGACCCCCCCACGGGGCACCCCGGGACCCCCACTCCGCCCGGGCGGCCGTGGGTGCCGCAGCACCCCCCGATTCCCGGCAGGATCCGGGTGGAAAATTCCTGCCTGGGGCTGTATAAGTTTATGGGCCCCTCGTCACCGTGTCCCCGCGGACCTTTGTCCCCCGGCCGCGGCCCCGGCGCCCGCCCCGGCCCCTCGGGCGGTCTCAGGGCCCTTTGCTCCGGGCAGGGGCAGCCCGAGGGCCCCCAGACTCGTGACACCCCTTGCACAAGTTGGGGCCACCCAGCAGAGGCCACGTGTGGGGGACATGGGGGTGACACCCAGCACAGGGGGTGAGGGACGGGGGTGACACCCAGCACAGGGGGTGAGGGACAGGGGTGACACCCAGCACAGGGGGTGAGGGACAGGGACACCAGCTGCGACCCCCTGGGTGCCACCCGTGGGATTGGTGGTGGGATGGCACTGGGTGGTGATGGCTGTTGGGTGAGGACACCCCTGGGTGGCAGCGGGGGCAGGGGAAGGGGTGTGGCAGTGCCGTGGCACTGGTGTGGGTGCCGTGGCACCGGTGTTTGTGTCACAGCACTGGCATGGGTGCCGTGAGATTGGTGTAGGTGCTGCAAGCCTGGCACGGGTGCCGTGGGACTGATACAGACCTGGCACAGGTTCTGTGAGCATGGCAGGGGTGCTGAGAGCCTGGCATGGGTGCTGAGAGTGCGGGCTGGGTGTGTGAGAGTGGGATGGGTGCTGCAGTGTGGGATGGGTGCTGGAGTGTGGGATGGGTGCTTGGAGTGTGGGATGGGTGTGTGAGACTGCCCTGGGTGATACGAAGTGTGGTGTGGGTGCTGTGGGCCAGTTATAGGTGCTGTGAGCTGGATATGGGTGCTATGAGCTGGATATGGGTGCTGTGGGCCAGTTATAGGTGCTGTGAGCTGGATATGGGTGCTATGAGCTGGATATGGGTGCTGTGGGCCAGTTATAGGTGCTGTGAGAAGGACAAGGGTAGTGCAATCCTGGGACGGGCTGTGCGAGCTCAGACATGAGTGCGGGATGGGTTCCCTGGGGATGGGATGGGATGGGATGGGATGGGTGCTGGAGCGTGGAGTGGGTGCTGTGAGCCTGCTGAGAGCGCTACCAGGCTGGCAAGGGTGCTGTGAGCATGGCACGGGTAGTCCTCGCCTGGAGAGGGTGGTGTGAGCCTGGAGTGGGTGCTGCCAGCCTGACACGGGAGCTGTGGGCAGTGTGGGTGCTGCGTGTGTTCTGTGGGTGCTGTGAGCCCAACACAGGTGCTGTGGTCACGCTGTGGGTGCTGTGGCTGTGCTGTGAGCCCAACACAGGTGCTGTGGCCATGCTGTGGGTGTTCTGTGGGTGCTGTGAGCCCAACACAGGTGCTGTGGCCATGCTGTGGGTGCCGTGAGCCCAACACAAGTGTTGTGGCCATGCTGTGGGTGCTGTGGCTGTGCTGTGGGTGTTCTGTGGGTGCTGTGAGCCCAACACAGGTGCTGTGGCCCCGCTGTGGGTGCCGTGAGCCTGGCACCAGCGCCGTGGCTGGACACGGGGCGCTGCAAGCCTGGCACGGGTGTTCTGAGCCTGGCACCGGAGCTGCAGGGCTGGCACCAGCGCTGCGAGCCTGGCGTGGGCACCGGGAGGCTGGCAGGGGCGCTGCGAGGCTGGCAGGGGTGCTGGGAAGCTTGGCAGGGGCGCCGGGAGCCTGGCGTGGCCCCCCGGCCCCCCGGGGCAGCTCCTCCCTCGCCGGTGGTGCCAGTCGGCTGCGAACCCCCCGTGGCCGTGGCCGTGGCCTCTGGCCGGACCCACCCCCGCCGGGTGACTCAGCCCGGGAGGCTTTTCCTTATATAACGCGGCGGCTCCCGCGGCTCCCACGGGAGCAGCCCCTGCCCAGGGAGCAGCCCCTGCCTCAGTTTCCCTCCCCACCCCCGGGGTGTCACCGTCACCGCCGCCGCCACCGCTGCCATGTGGATGATGTCCCCGCCGGTCGGTAAGTGCCACCCTCGGCCCCTGGGCAAGGCGCCCCCTCCCCACCCCGCCCCCCCCAAAAAAATCAGCATTTTGGAGGATTAGTAGTAAAATTAGGGTAAAAACGGGAATCGGCGCCAAAAAACAGGTGGGTTTTGCACTTGCCCCTTTTCCCTGTGCTCGGGGATGGGGAAGGAGACGCCCCTGGGGGCACAAGGGACCCCCCCCCCCGTAACACATATGGGATCACCTGGGGAAACCCAAAATCACCTTGTTTTTCCCCAAAAGGGGTAATCAAAGCAGCGGGAGCAGCGCCCGGCCAGAGGGATTCCCTCCCTCCCTCCTTCCCTCCCCAGCACTTTGATTTTGGGGTGAGAAACGCCAGGAACGGGCAAGTTCAGGTGGCACAGAATCGCCCGGGGGCTTGTGCCACTCGCGGGAACATTCCCACGGCTGGGAAGGGCTGGGATGGGGCACCGCAAACCCAAACTCGCCGGGTTTTCCCCCGTTTTGAAGACCACAAAGCACCGAATTCGGGGATAGAAGGGGGGGTGGCAGCGCCCAGTGAGGCCTCCCACCCCCCCCAAAAAAAATTCCCTGGCTCCGGAAAGCTGTGGATCAGGAGGGATTTTCCCGGCTCAGCCGGTGCCGGCGGCTCCGGGCGCGGTGTCCAAAGGTCGCTCCCTGTTCCGTGGCAGCTCCGGAGCCACCGACCCCCAACCCCACAGACACCCCCCAATCCTTCCTGCTTTCCACCCCCCCCCCCGAAATATCCCTCAAATCCTTCCTGTTTTCCACACACCCCCCAAATATCCCCCAAATCCTTCCTGCTTTCCCAATCTGGGGAGCTGTTTTTGGGATCATTCCGGTGATGAGCCCGGAGGAGGCTCTGAGGGGGCTCTGAGGGGTCTCTGAGAGGTCTCTGAGAGGGTCTGAGGGGGTTCTGAGGGGCTTTAAGGGCTCTCTGAGGGTCTCTAAAGGTCTTTGAGTGGCTCTCAGCAGCTCGGAGGGGTCTTTGGGAGGCTCTGAGGAGTCTCTGAGGGGGCTTTGAGGGGATTTAAGGGGCTCTGAGGGATCTCTGAAGGTCTCAGAGGGGGCTCTTAGGGGTTTTAAGGGTCTTTGAGGTGTCTCTGAGGAGCTCTGAGGGGTTCTGAGGGTCTCTGAGGGGCTGGGGGGGGGTTGTTTTGCTCTGACGTGCTGTTTTCTTTCAGATGAAGGATCTTCCTGGCTTTGGGACACGGCAAAGGCGGGGGGCACAGCACGGGACCCTTAAATTCTTTCCCTAAAGCTTAGCCTGATAGGTATTTAAGATCCATACAGAGCTTAAAACCGGGGTTGGCTTTTTTTAGTCTAAGCTTGGGTTTGGCTTAATTTCCTTCGTTTTTTCGCCGTTCTTCGCTCGGTTTCTTCGCGTGCTTTTTTTTGCCTATTTTTCTTTTTTTGGCCTCTTTTCTCCCATTGTTTTTTTTAGGGGGGGGCAGCACCAAAAAAAAAAATCCCCCCCCCACCCCCCCACTGCTTCTTTTTGGGGGATTTTGCTTTGAGGAGGGGGAAGCCCTGGCACCGAGTTGGTTTATTTTGGAGGGGGAGGGGCTGAAGCCCCTCTTTTGGTTGGAACACGTTGTGGGGGGGGTGTTTGTAGGTGTTTTCCAGGCCACCAAAAAGCTGGTGCTGAGCGAGAGGGAGGGACGGGAGCGGGCGCTGGAATTCCTGAGGAAAAACGCCGCCAACGGGCTCTCCGTGGCAAATCTGCTGGCGGGGCTCTCGTCCATCCTCTGCAGCGTCAACAGGTGGGGGGGAAAAGGGGGAAAAAAGGGGGAAAAGGGGAGTTGGGAAGAGGGGGAGCCCCGGGGGTTGGGGCGTGTCTCTGGTTGGGAGGCTCCGGCTGCTGCGGGAGGGGGGGAATGGGGTGGGAAAGGGGCGGGAAAGTGGAGATCGCCCTGGGTTTGCTGGAAAAAAGGGAGAGATGGGGTGAAAAGGGGTTTAGAAAGGGGAAAAGGGGGTGAAAAATGGACAAAAAGGGGGATGAAAAGTGGGGATCACAGCTTGGTTTTAATCTCTCCGCGGCCAGGATCTGCTTCGGCCTCTGCAGCATCAATAACGGGGAACAAAAAGGGGGAAAGGGGGTGAAAAATGGGGTTGAAAAGTCGAGGTCACCCTGTTATTGCTGGAAAAAGAGGGGGAAAGGGTGAAATAGAGGGAAATGGGTGAAAAGGGGGTAAATTGGGAAAAGGGGCTGGAAAAGGGAGAAAGGAGTGAAAAAGGGGGAAAGGACGTGAAATGGGGGAAAGGGGGAAAAAGGGGAAGGGGAAAAAGGGGGAAATGGGGTGGAAAAAAGGGAAAGAGGTGAAAAGTGGGAGTCACTGTTTTTGCTGGAAAAAGGGGGAGATGGGGTGAAAGGGGGGGAATGGGGTGAAAAACAGGGAAATGGGGTAGAACAGGGGAGAAATGGTGCTAAAAAGAAGGAAAATGGGGTAAAAAAGAGGGGAAATAGAGCGGAAAAGCGGGTTGCAAAGAGGGGTCGCCCCAGTTTTACTCTGTGCCCAACCTGGTGGTCGGTCTCTGCTCCAGCCTCCATAGAGTGGAGGGGAAAAGGGACAAAAAGAAAAGGGGAAATGGGGTGCAAAGGGGGCTGCAAAGTGGGGGTTCCCCGCCGTGTTCCCCCTCCCCAGGCAGTACCAGCTCTCCTGCTGGCTGCTCCTGCTGGGATTCCTGCTGGATTTGGCCGACGGGGCCGTGGCGCGGCAGCTCGACGCCTGCTCGGCGCTGGGTGAGTGAGACCCCTCAGCCCTCGGGGGTGGGGGCAGCCTGGGGGTCCCCCCGTGCCCGGGGCTGCCCTGGCACCTGCCCCTCGCTGCCCCCCAGGAGCCAAGCTGGATGACTTTGCGGATTTCACCACCTTCGGGCTGGGCACGGCCCTGCTGCTGCAGCCGCAGGGGGTGCTGGGGGGGCTGCTGGCCCTCGCCTACGTCCTGGCCGTGTTCGCCCGGCTCTGCTTCTTCTCCAGCGGTAAGGGCAGCCCTGGGGGCTCACAGGAGGGGGAAAAGGGGGAAAGGGAGGGAAAAAGGGGAGGTCACGGCGGTTTTCTTGCAAAAAAAAGTGAAATAGGGTGAAAAAAATGGGATGGAAGGTGGGGTCGCGCTGGTGGCCGAGCTGGGGGCTGGGATCTGTTTTGACTTCAAAAGGTGGGGGGGAGAAGAGGAGAATGGGGTAAAAAAGGGGGAAACAGGGTAAAAAAGGGAGAAATGGGGAGGAAAGGTGAGGTCACAGCAGTTTTGCCAGGAAAAAAGGTGAAATAGGGTGAAGAAATGGGATGGAAAATGAGGTTGCACTGGTGGCCAAGCTGGGGGTTGGGATCTGCTCCAGCCTCTACGGGTGGGGGGAAAAGTAGGAAACGGGGTCCAAATGGGATGAAAAAGGGAGAAATGGGGTGGAAAAGAGGGAAAGGGGGTGGAAGACGGGGTTGAGAAGTGGGGGCACCCTGATTTTTCTGGAAAACAGGGAAAGATGGGGGAAAAGGGGGATAGAACAGTTTTATTCTCTGTGGCCAAGCTGAGGACGGGCTCCGCTCCGGCCTCAATGGGTGGGAGAAGAAGGAGAAAATGGGGTCAAAAAGTGATAAATGGGGTGGAAAAGGGGGCTGAGGAGCGGGGGGCACCCCGGGGTTTGCTGGAAATAGGGGGAAACGGGGTGAAAAAGGGGCTCCCCATTTGGCTCTGTGGCCAAGCC
The DNA here is from genome assembly GCA_035583135.1 of Lophotriccus pileatus. Taxonomy (NCBI): domain Eukaryota; kingdom Metazoa; phylum Chordata; class Aves; order Passeriformes; family Tyrannidae; genus Lophotriccus; species Lophotriccus pileatus. The sequence continues at coordinate 2,061,160 of JAWWES010000055.1, forward strand.
GTGGGCTGCTCAAAAAATGGGGGGAAGAAAGGGATCTTTGGGAGGGGGTTTGAATCTGTGTCTCCCCCCAGGGATCCCCTTCACCTACAGGGGCCTGCCCTGCCCCTACCCCTCGGCCCTGCTGGCCAGCACCTTCCTGCTGTCGGGGGGCCACGTGGCGCTGCTGCGGCTGGCAGCGGGCGCCATGATCGTGGGCATGGCCGACTGCGGCTCCTACCCCCACGACCGCGTGCTGGAGTCCCAGCGCTGGAAGAAGGTGGTGTACGCCGGAGGTAAGGCCGGGACGGAGCCCCTCCCGGGCCGGGGGGGCAAGGGCAGGTCCCACAAGGCTCGTCCCGCTCCGCAGGGGTGGCGGCCGTGCTGCTGGCGCCGGCCGCGGTGGCCGCGGTTTATTGCCTGGCCTGGGCCACGTCCTACATCGTCTTCCCCTTCGCCCTGTGGAGCTGCAAGGCTTGAGACCGACTGGAGAGCAGTAAAGCCCGGCTTAGCCTCGGGGTGGTGCCTCCTGTGCCTTGCTTTGGGAGGCGGGGCGGGAGGGTGAGGGGACTCCGAGCCCACCCCACGGCTGCGGCAGGAAAAGGGGAGTTTAGGGATTGCCCCCCACACAAAGCCTTGGAAATGGGATTTTAGGGGTCAACCCTGCAAGAGACCCCCAAACCCTTGGGAAACTGGGACTTTAGGGATCAACCCCAGAAGAGATTCCCAAATCCTTGGGAAACAGGGAATTTAGGGATCAAACCCCACAAAACCTTGGAAACAGGGGATTTAGGGATAGACCCCACAAGAGAACTCCAAATCCTTTGGGGAAAAGAGGGAGGCGAGATTTGATCCCAAGGGGGGAAGGGGGAAGCAGGATTTGATCCCAAGGGGGGAAGGGGGAAGCAGGATTTGATCCCAAGCCTCTGGAAAGCTGGAGGCTGACGGAGGGTGTGGGAGGAGGAAGGAAGCGAAGGTCAGACCTGGAGCTGGAGAAACACTTGGGATCCCCTGGGAGGATCCAGCAGCTGCAAGAGGGGTCCTCCGGGAGAAATCCCGGGAAAACCCCAGCTCTGGGAAGGCAGGAACCTTCCTCTCAGCTGGGAATGTTGGGATGGGGCCAAGGCAGGGAATATGGGCATGAGGCTGCGGCAGGAATGTCGGGATGAGGCCGGGACAGGAATGCCGGGATGGCGTCAGAACAAGACCCTTCCCTGGGCAGGGAATGTTGGGATGAGGCCAGGGAAGGGAATGTTGGGATAGGGCTGGGGCAGGACACTTCCCCTTAGCTGGGAATGCTGGGATGGGGCCAGGGCAGGAATGCTGGGATGGTACCGGGTCAGGACCCTTCCCTGGACAGGAAATGTTGGGATGGGGTTGGGACAGGAATGTCAGGGTGGGGCCAGGGCAGGAATGCCGGGATGGAGTCAGAACAGGACCCTTCCCTGGGCAGGGAGCTGGAATGCTCGGATAAGGCCTCCCCCATCCCCAGAGCCTCCGGACCCTGGAGCTGCAGAACAGCCGAGTTTTATTGGTACAAAACGGAGATGGGACAATAAATACGGGGGTACAAAAAGGGTCGGGGGGTCCTGGGGGTCACTCCCCCCCTCCCTGCATCTGTTTGCAGAAGGAGTCAAACTGCTGCTGCTCCAGCTCCGTCATCACCCGGTTCAGGGCGTAGATCTGGGATTGGGAAAGGGAGGGATGGAAAAAGGGGGCCTAGCCGTGGTTGGGCTGCTTTTCCCAACTCCCAATCCCACCCCCCTCCAATTCCTGGTTCCAACCCCCCCCCCCCATTCCCTGTCCCTCCCTTCCCATTCCCAGTCCCACCCCCACCAATTCCTGGTCCCATCCCCCCAAGTCCCAGTCCCGCCTCCCCCAGTTCCTGGTCCCCCGCCTCCCCTTCCTCGTCCCACCCCCCCAGTTCCTGGTTCTCCCCTTCCCCCCTTCCAGGATCCCTCTCTCCATTCCCGGTCCCTCTCCCGTTCCCGGTCGCACCTCGGCCCTCTGGCGCTGTTTGAGCTCCTGCTGCGCCGATCTCTGCTTGGCCTTTTCCAGCCGCGCCGGCGCCTCCCGCGCCTTCGGCCGCTCCTTCCGCGCCCCCGCGCCCGGATCCATGGCTGGGATCCACGGGGGGGTCACACAGGGACCCCCGGGACAGGGATCCCCCCCCAGGCTGCAGCTCTGACATCCTCAGCCCCCGCGGGGAACACACTCAAACCCATCCTGAGCCTCCCCAGGAGACCCCCAAACCCCCACGGGTGACTCCCACAAACCCATCCTGAGCCCCTACGGGAGACCCCCAACCCACCACACGGGACACCCCAAACTTCCACCGGCATCCCAAACATAACGCGAGACCCCGACCCCTCAGAGATGACGCCCCCAAACCTTCACTGACACCCTGAGCCCCCCTGGGAGACCCTCAAACTCCCACACGTGCCCCCCCGCCTTCCCCACTCATGCTGACCCTATGTGAGACCCCCCAATATCCACGGGAGACCCCCAACCTCCCACTGACACCCTGAGCCCTACGGGAGAACCCCAAACCCTCA
>JAWWES010000055.1:2108293-2121877 GCA_035583135.1 Lophotriccus pileatus
CCCCTTTTCCTCTCCCTTTCCCCATTTTTCCCGTTTCTCCCCAGTTTTCCCCCATTTTGCCCCATCTCCACAGTTTTCCTGCTGGTTTTCCTCTGTTTTCCCTCCATTTCCCCCTTTCCCTGTTTTTCTCTGTTTCCCCCTGGTTTTCCCCGCTTCCTTCCCCTTTTCCCATCTTTCTCTCCCTTTATCCCCCTTCCCACACTTTTTTTCCCCAGTTTTCACCTCTTTTCCCCGTTTTCCCCCCCTATTTCCATTTATTTCCTTTCCCACCCTTTTTTCCCTCTTTTTGCCCTTACTCCATATTTTTCCTGCCCTTTCCCTTTCCTGCCCTAGGGATCCTACATTTCCAGATCCCATCCCTTCCCACAAGCCCCTCAAGCAGTTCATGGCCCAAATCCTGCCCTTTTCAGCCCAAAAAATGCACGGCAGGTGACAAAGTCTCCCCGAGACAGGCGTTGGGATCCTCTTGGCATCCCCAATCCCTAATCCTGGAGCTGGGATCCCATTTTGGGATGGGATGGACTCCCCCTCCTGCATCCAGCCCTTATCTCTGGATCCCTGTAATTTTTTAGGATGGGAAGGGTCCCCCATTCCTCATCCCACGCCTCACTCCTGGATCCTAATCATTTTGGGATAGGGTGGATCCCACTTCCAGCTCTCATCCCTGGATCCCTAATTTTTGGGACGTGATGGATTCCCCATCCCGCCCCTCATCTCTGGATCCCTATAATTTTTGGGATGGGTCCCCCATTCCTCATTTCATCTCTTATCCCTGGATCTCTATAATATTGGGATAGGATGGGTTCCACATCCCCCTCTCATCCCTGGATCCCTATAATTCTTAGGATGGGATGGGTCCCCTATTCCTCGTCCCACCCCTCATCCCTGGATCCCTATCATTTTTAGGATGGGATGGATCCCCATTTCTCCTCCTATCCCTCCTACCTGGATCCCTATAATTTTGGGATGGGATGGATCCACATCCCACCTCTCCTCCCCACATCCCACTACTTATCCCTGGATCCCTGTAATTTTCAGGATGAGGTGGATCCCCCAATGCACATCCACGTCCCATGCCTGGATCCCTATAATTTTTAGGACAGGAAGGGTCCCCCATTCCATATCCAACCCTCATCCCCAGATCCCTAATTTTTAGGATGGGATGGATCCCCCATTCCACATGTCATGCCTCATCCCTGGCTCCCTATGATTTTGGGATAAGATGGCTCCCACAGTCTGTATTCCACCCCTCATCCCTGGATCCCTGTCATTTGGGGTGAGCTGGATCCCTGATCCTCCTTCCTGGATCCCTGTAATTGTTAGGATGGGTCCCACATTTCACTCTTCATCCCTGGATCCCTATCATCTTTAGGATCCACCCCTCCTTCCTTGATCCCTGTAATTTTTAGGAGGGGATGGATCCCACATTCCTCATCCCACCCCTCCTCCCTAGCTCCCTATAATTTTGGGATTAGGATGGGTCCCACATTTTATATCCCCCCTCTCCTCCCTGGCTCCCTATGGTTTGGGATATCATTTGGGAATGGGATAGACCCCTCACAACCCCCCCCTCATCCTGGCTCCCTCTCTCCCCCTGGAATTCCCGCCGGCTCCCGGAGCCGCCGTTCCTCATGGATCCCTCTCCCGCGTCCCCGCAGCCTCGGCCGGGGCTGCAGGTTCCGGGCTCTCTCCAGGGAACCGCCGGGAAAAGCTTTTCATCCCAAATCCATATTGTTCCCCCCCAGCGGGGCGCCCATTCACGCTCCCACCAGGAGCAGGGTTGGGTTTCCAGCCGGAAATTTCCCTCCGAACGCACAAAAAGTCATTTTTTTTTTACCCCCCCAACAAGAAAAAAAAAATAAAAGAGGAGGAGAGAAAGAAAAAAAATATAAATATATAAAATTCCTCGTCGTCCTTCCCGCAGGTTGGACATTCCAAATATTTCTGGATCCGAGGGGGTCCCGAGGGAACAAAACACGGACGCGGCGCGGCCCCCCCGAACAATGGGCCGGATATTTGGCGGGGGGAGCGGAGCCCGCACCGGAGCTGGATCATATCCTGCCCCAACGCCGCAAATCCCCGGGATTTGGGGGAAAAAGGCCCTAATTTTGAGGAAAAAATGGTGTTTCTTTTTAAGAGAAAAAAATAAGAGGGTTCCTGGAAAAAATAGGGGTTTTAAAGGAATAAAAAAGGGGGGTTGGCGGAAAAAAAGTGGGATTTTTAAAGGGAAAAAGAGGGGGGTTGGGGGAAAAATTGATTTTTGTAAGGGAAAAATAAGGGGTTTTGTGCGGAAAATTGTGGTGCTTTTTTTTAAGGGGAAAATAGAGGGGTTTAAAGGAAAAAATGGGGAGGACCTGGGGAAAAAGTTGGGTTTCTTTAAGGAAAAAATAAGGGGCTCTTTGGAAAAAAAGGTGGTTTTTTTTAAGGGGTAAAATAAGGGGGTTTTGTGGAAAAAATGGGGGTTTTGTAAGGGGAAATAGGGTTTTTAAAGGAAAAAATAAGTTTTTTTTTTAAAAAAACGTGGTTTTTTAGGGGAAAAGTAAGGGAGTGTGAAAAAAAGGGTTGTAAAGGGAAAAATAAGGGGGTTTGAGGACAATTTTTTTTTTTTGAGGGAAAATAGGAGGTTTCTAAAGGAAAAATTAGGGGGTCGTGGAAAAGAATTTGTGGGTTTTTTTAAGGGAAAAATAATGGAGTTTGTGGGGAAATTTCCCCACCCCCCCAAAAAAAAATTGGCGGGGTTTGTGAAATAAAAATGGGGTTTTCTAAAGGGTAAAACTAAGGGGGGTTGTGGAAAAATTTTTTAAGGACAAAATAGGGGGGTCGTGGAAAAAATTGGGGTTTTTCAGGGAAAAATACGGGACTTTGTGGGGAAAAAATGTTTGTTTTTTTTTTAAGGGAAAAAAGGGTTTTTCAAAGGAAAAAATAAGAGGATTTGTGGAAAAAATGTGGGTTCTTTTAAGGGAAAATAGGTTTTTTAGGAAAAAATAGGACGTTTAAAGGAAAAAATAGGGTGGTTACATGAAAAAAAGGTTTTTTTTAAGGAGAAAATGGGGGACTGTTAAAAAAATCATGGTTTTTAAGGAAAAAATAAAGGGGATTGAGAAAAAAGGGGTTTTTTTTTTGGAAAAAGCTTCTTGGAGAAAAGGATTTTTTACTTGGGAAAAGGAGGTTTGGAGGAAAAAAGAGGGGTTGGGGGAAAGGTTTTTTAATGGGGAAAAGGGTTTTGGGGAGAAAAAAAGGGTAAAAAATGTTTTGGAAAAACAGAAGGTGATTTTCAAGGAGGAAATAAGGTGGTTTTTCTTAAAATGGCACTTTTTGAGAGCAAAACAAGGTTTTTTCTGGGGAAAATGTGGGGGATTTTATTTATAAAAAGCTTTGTGGGAAAAATAAGCATTTTTTTCTCAACAAAAAAAGGGTTTCTGTGGAAAAAAGTGATTTTAAAAAGTAAAGTAGCCCCTTTTATGGGAAAAAATGCGTTATTGGGAGAAAAAAAGGGGTCTTAGGAAAAGAAGAAGGTGCTTTTTAGGGAAATAAGAATTATTTTGGGGGAAAAGGTGCTTTTTGTGAGGAAAAAGACTTTTTTAAAGGCAAGAAGCTGGTTTAAAAATACAGCTTGGGTGGAAAGTTATTTTTTAGAGAAAAAAAGTGTGTTTTTAATAGGAAAAATGAGGGTTTTTTGGGACAAAAATGTTTTATTGCTAAAAACAGGTGCTTTTTTTGAGAAGTTTTTTTAATGGAAAAAAGGAACTTGGGGGAAAGGAATTTGTAGTTGAAAAAGCATTTTGGTGGAAAAAAGATGCTTTTTGGGGGGAAAATGTGAGTTTTTTGAGAAGAAAAATTTTTTTTGAGGAAAAAAGGTTGTTTGGGGAGGAAACAGAAGGTTTTTATTGCTGAAAAATGCTCTTTTTTGAGAAGAAAAGATTTATTTTGGGTAAAAAAATGAGATTTTTTAAGAAACCTTTTTTTAATAAAACCACCCTATTTTTAAAACACTGTTGGAAAAAATGATTTATTTAATAAATGACAAGGAAAAAAGGCCTTTTTTTTGGGGTGGGGGAAGGTATTTTTTGGGGAAAAGGCTTTATCTGGGAAAAAAGTTTTGTTTGTTTGTTTTGTTTTCTTTTTTTGAAAAAAGAGCTTTTTTTCCTTGGAAAAAAAAGTGGGTTTTTGGGGGGAAAAAAGACTTTTTTGGGAGAAAAATGGGCTTTTTTGGGGGGGGGAGGGGGAAACCTGTAAAAGCCCTGACCGAGGTTACACAAATATCCCGAGTTGCCTTTGGGGGTTTATTCCATGTCCTTGCCATGGATTCGGGTACTTTTCCAAAGGAAATCTCCCGCTGACGTGCTCGGTCCGTCCCATCCCCCGCCCCCCCGGGGCTTTTCTGGATGCTCCAAATTGGCCTTTTTTTACACATTTTTTGCTGTTCCCCCCTATTTTTGCCCCAAATCCTCCCGTTTTCCGCTCTGGGAGCGGGAATTGCAATTCCCGTCCACTTGGGGTCAGCTCCGGCCTCGTCCAGCCCAAAACACCCCGATCCCACTGGCGCTGGCTTTTTTGGGGGGGGGATCCACACCCCTCGCTGCAATTAAACCCTTAATTAACCAGCGTTAATTATCCCCCCGGATTCATACAGGAGGGATCCAGCCCCTATTTCCCAGCTGGAATCAGCCCTGGAATCCACACCTTGTAGAGTTTTAATCCCGTTCCTGCCTCCCTCAGGTTGATTAAATCCCCACAATTAGTTTGGAAGTGGGTTAAACTCTGGGATAGGGGAGTTATCCCAAAACGGAGCCGCTGCTTTTTGGATGTGATGGGAATTTTTTGGCTGATGTGGTTAAAGCAGCACGAGCCGAGCGCTGGACGCGGAGCTCCAGGGAATTCAGTGCCTGAGGAATTTGGCATTGAGGCGTTTGGCTCTGGAATATTCAGTGTCGGGGCGTTAAAAACCAGGGAATTGAGCTCCGGGGAATTCAGCACCTGGGAATTTGGCACTGGGGCATTTGGCTCTGCAATGTTTAGTGTCGGGGCATTTGGCTTCCAGGGAATTGAGCTCCGGGGAATTCAGCGCCTGGGAATTTGGCATTGGAGCATTAAACTCCAAGATATTGAGCTCGGGGTGGGTATTTAGCCTTGGGGCATTCGGCATCCAGGGAATTCAGTGCCTGAGGAATGTGGCATTGAGGTGTTTGGCTCTGGAATATTTAGCGTTGGGGCGTTTAAACACCAGGAAATTGAGCTCCAGGGAATTTAGTGCCTGGAAAATTTAGTACCCGGGAATTTAGTGCCATTTAACAGCAGCGTTCAGAATTGGAGTGTCCCCCACTTGGAACATTAAGTTGGGATTAATTATTGGGGTATTTCCCATCGGGGTGTCCGGCATTGCTGCAGAAATGGGGTATTTAGCCTTGGGGCAATAAACATTGGGATATTTAGCTGTGAGGGAATACATATGGGAATATTCAGCCCTGGGGCAATAAACATTGGGATTTTAGCTCTGGGTCGTTAAAAATCAGGGTATTCAGCTCTGGGGCAATAAACATCGGGGTATTTCAGCTCTAGGGCAATAAACGTCGGGGTATTTTAGCTCTGGTGGAAAAAATATCAAGATATTTAGGTCTGAGTCATTAAACATCAGGGTATTTAGCACTGAGTCGTTAAAGATCGGGGTATTTACCCCTGGGTCATTAAACACCAGGGGATTTAGCCCTGGGATATTCAGCATTCATGCACTGGGAACCAGGGGGTTTGGCATCGGTGCTCAAAGCCCTGGTGAGTTTAACACCGGGGTATTTAGCTCTGGGTCATTAAATATCGGGGTATTTAACCCTGGGGCAATAAACACTGGGGTATTTAGTTCTGGGGCAATAAACATCGGGGTATTTAGCTCTGGGTCATTAAAAGGCATTTAGGATTGGGATATTAAACATCGGGGCATTTGGCTCCGGGGTATTTAGTGTTTGGAGCAATAAACATCAGGGTCTTCAGCTCTGGGGTATTTAGTGTAGGGTATTAAAAATTGGGGGATTTAGTGCTGGGGTGTTTAGGGTTGGGGAATGAAACATCAGGGTGTTTAGCTCTGGGCTATTTAGTGTTTGGGGTATTAAACATCACGGAATTTAGCTCTGGGGTATTTAGGGTTGAGGAATTAAACGTCGGGGTGTTCAGCTCCGGGGAATTATTGTCTGTCCCACGCCCCGTTGCTCCTGGGCCGTTCCAGAACTCCCCGGTGAGAGGCCCCAGGCGCTGCCGAATTCCCAGACACGAGGGATTTGCATTTGAGGGATTTTCACTTGAGGGATTTGCGCTTGGACCCGGAGCCCCAGAGAAATCCCAGCTCCCTGGGAACCTGCCCCGGGGTGGTCGGTCCCCTCGGGGACACAGCTCTCGGGTGCCAACTTCCAAATAAACCTTCCCCGGAGCAGTTTGAGCCCGGGCACACACGGGGAGAGGGTGGCAATGGTGGGGAGAGGCTGGGAATGTGGGGGAGTGATTGAGAAGGTTGGGGAGAGAGAGGGAATCCTGGGGAGAAGGTGGGAATGCTGGGAAGACGTTCTGAATGCTGGGGAGAGGGTGGAAGAACTGGGGAGAGGGCGGGAATGCCGGGAAGAAGTTCTGAGCACTGGGGAGAAGGTGGCAATGCCAGGGAGAGGGTGGGAATGCCAGGGAGAGGGTGACATCTCTGGACACTGCACCACTGCCCATGGGGCCGAAGATCTCCCCCATCACCCTCCTCCTCCTCCTCTTTCTCCTCCTCCTCCTCCTCCTCTCCCCAGCCCGGCTCTGTCCGGCTCCGGCTGCGGGAGACGCGGCGGGTCCAGCAGAGAGCAGTGGTAACACACCGACACCCTGCCCATCCCGGGCCTTTCCAGTAAATCCGAAACTTCCCTGGAAAGAGCAAAGTGGAATTTGCCAAAAAAAAAAAAAAACCTCACGGAGCTTAATTAAAAAAAAAAAAAAAAAAAAAAAAAAAGAGAGACCGTAAAAACAACAACCCCACGGCAGTTTTCCTGGTGGTGGCGGCGGGGCCGGGATTGACGGGCTGAGCCGAGACTTTAGTAACGGCAAAGCAAATAATAATTAAAAAAAACCCAACCCGGTAAGACCGGGAGGGGGTGTGTGTGTGGAAAAAAAAAACCAAAAAAAAAAACAACCCAAAACAAAACACAACAACCTTGTAAAAATAAATTATCGGCTTCTCTATTAAATTATTCCGCCCCGCTGGAGCGGGACACCCGTGGCCTTTGATCGCGCCGCTGCCCGGCCGTTCCCAGCCCGCGGGATGGGGGCACCGGGACCCCGACGGTAATGGGGGATGACAGCTTGGAAAAGCGAGACGGGCCCTTCGTTAATGAGCCCTAACGAAGGCCGGGGGGCCCCCCGAGGCCGCCGGCGGGTTCTGCTGAGCCGGCGGGGTTGGCAGGGCCGGGGTGATGCCCCGGCGAGGCGGCGGCGGGGGCTGAGGAGGGGGGGAAGGCTGGGAGAGGTGGGGCTTGGCTCCTTCCTCTCTATCCCTCGGTTTTCCAAGGGGCAAGATCGAATTAAAGGGAATTTAGTGGGAGATGAGGATCAGGGAGATGGGGCTTGAGGGGGGCTCTGGAAAGGCAGGGAGGGAGAGATGAGAGTGGCCCCAGCTTGCTATGGGCTTGCAACAGGTTTGCAACAGGTTTGCACAAGGAGGGTGCAGTGGGATTGAAATAGGCTTGCAATGGGTTTACAATGGGCTTGCAATTAGTTTACAAGGGGATTGAAATGGCCTTCCAAGGCCCTCAATGAATTTCCAAGGAGTTTGCAATAGGTTTACACAAGGAGGGTGCAGTGGGATTGAAATAGGTTTGCAGTGGATTTACACAAGGAGGGTTCAATGGGATCCAAACAGACTTGCAAAGGGTTTGCAATGGAGTCAGAAGGGGTTTGCAAGGGGTTTGCAACAGGTTCACAATGTGCTTGAAAGGGCCTTGCAAGGGATTTCCCATGGGCTTGCAACAGCCTTGCAGGGAGTTTGCAATGGCCTTGCAAAGGGTTTGCAACTGGTTTGCAAAAGGCTCATGAGGGGCTTCTGAAGGGTTTGCAGGAGGCTTGTGAGTGGCCTGCAATGGATTTACAACAGGTTTACAAGGAGCTTGCAAAGGGCCTGCAATGCCTTCTCTCCCCAGGGGCAGCCAGGCTGTTGGCGCATCCCAGGAATCCCAACCCCAATCCCAACATTTGCCCCTCTTGGATGGGGGGGGGGGGTTCCCCAAAGTTCCCGTGCTGCTCCTGCTCTCCCAGGGCCCCTCTGGATCCAGACCATCCCGGGAGACTTTGCACTGCAACCCCCCAGTGAGAATCCACTGCCAACCTGTTGCAAACCCATCGTAACCCCCTGGCGAGCCCTTTCAAGCCCACGGTCAACCTGTTGCAAACTCCTTGCAAACCCTTTGCAATCTCACTGCAAACTCATCAGGCACCTTGAAAGCCCATTGTAAACCCATTTGTAAACCCTTTGTAAACCCATTGTAACCCCCTTGCAAGCCTGTATCAATCCCACTACACCCTCCTGGTGTAAACCTGTTGCAAACCTGTTGCAAGCCCGTAGCAAGCTGGGTCTGCTCTCATCATCTCTCCCTCCCTGCCTTTCCAGAGCCCCATCTCCCTGATCCTCACCTCCCACTAAATTCCCTTTAATTCAATCTTGCCCCTTGGAAAACCACTCAGCATCGCTCCCTGAAAAAAATTCCATATTCCAAGGTCCAAACACTAAAGGAAGCCGCTTTTCCTGGAAATTCCCTTCTTTGCAACCCCAAATCTTGGAGATGAAAAGCCAGAGGAAGAATCGTTTTGGGATAGGGCTGGAGAAGACATTGCAGGACTTCTCCAAGAGGTTTCCAGCTCATCCCAAATTCTTGGTTTCACTTCTTTTTTTGGAAAAAAAGTTTGGTTTTATTTTTTTTTTTGTTTTAAAAAAGGCACTTTTTTGAGAGAAAAAAGTGGGGTTTGGGGGAAAAAGTTTTTTTTAAAAAAAGACAACAGAAAATATCTGTGGGAAAACCAGACTTTTTCATGGTGAAATTTTTTTTTGATAAATAGAGAGGGTTCATTTTCGGGAAAGGGTGTCCTTTTTATTGGGAAAAAAGACTTCAGGAAGAAAAAAAAGGGCTTTGGAAAAAAAAGAAGGTGGTTTTTGATCCACTTGGATCTTGGGAATGCTGGCAAGGCAAAATGAACGTGGGGAGCTCTTCTGGGCTGTCCAAGGTGGGATTGAACCAGGCTTGGCATCCCCTGGGTGGGAGGGGAGGAGGTCTGGATTTGGGCTCTTGTCTCCCACCGCAGGAGATCATGGAGGCTTCGGAATCTAAGCCAGGCTCAGCTGGGTCCTTCAGGTTGGTGTGGGCACCCTGAGGGCACAATTAGCTGGAAACAGGATCTCCTGTTGACCAAATATCGAGTCTAGGAGCGGGCGATCTCATGGCAGAGCCCAATCCCATGTTGCTTTGGGGGGCACATCAAGCGATTTTTGGGCAAAAGAAGTCTGGGGGCACCTGTGTTTAACCCAGACCCACAGAGGGTTTAAGCTGTGCCCTCCAAGACCTTCCTGCATGATGCTCTGAGGTTCTTCCCATCTCTTCCAGCACAGGGTGGAGCTGAGACCTGGCAGCTCCATCCATCCCTGCTTGGCTCCTCTCCAGCCAAGAGGTTTGGAGCCACTTTGGGGTCATTGACATGAATCTTCCACCAGCTCAAATCCTCCTCCCTGCTCAGTTAATGGATCTGGAGGGGTAAAAGCTGCCTTGAAAATCTCTGGGGGCAGCTCTTCTCCTCACTTTGCCTGGAGCTGACCCGTTGCTGGTTGGGTTCCCCCTCCAGCTTTGTTTCCTGGCTGATATTAAAGCCACAAAAGCCTCATCACCCTCATCCCACCCACCCAAACCAGAGCTGGGGACATGCAAAGCTGGGGAGCTCCCAGTGCAAAGTTGGCTTTGCAAGGGTCCACCCAGAGGGATGGGAACATCCAGCTGGGTCTGACCCCCAGGGTTAACTCCAGCTCCTCCCATCTTCCCATGGCTCTGCTTCTCCAGCCCAGCCCTGTTGCTTCTCTTACAAGACTTCCATCCCTTGCCCACAACAAGTCCTTAATCCCTTTCCCACACCAAGACCTTTGTTTTTTCTTTACACCAAGACTTTCATCTCCTGCCCACTCCGAGCCCTTCCCCCCTTGCCCACACTGAGACCTTCATCTCTTGCTCACATGAAGACGTTCATCTTTTTTTTACACCCAGACCTTCACCCCTTGCTCCCACCAAGATCTCCAAGGCCTGGATACACGATCCCAGGTGAGACTCCATCCCATTCCCACCACGGTTCCTGTGGGGTCACATCCTCCCTCTTTCCTCTGCTGCCCTCTGATTATTTATCTACCCCTCGGCCTCTTCCTTTTCCCGCCCTTTGAAAGAGCCTTTTTGCTTCCTTTTGAGTCATCCTGGAGTTCCTGCTCCCTCCCGGCCACGCTGTGAGAAACGGGGGGCTGGATGGGCCACCCTGCTCCGGGAAGAAGGTGAGATGTCAGCCAGGCTCTGTGCTCTGAGCAGAAGCCGCAGCCCCCGGGGACGAGGGAAGGGGACAGATCTTCTTGAGGAGAAAGACGGCCTTTCCAACACACTCCAGATGTTCCAAATGTGGCCAGTCAAGACCCTTGGGTTGGTGTCACCTTCCCGGGATGCCGTGGCCCAGTTGGGATCTTCCCAGGTCAAGAGAAAGAGGACAGGGACCAATGTAGGGACAGCAGGATTCCCAGGCTGGGGGTGGTGAGGAAGAGGAGGGTGAGGGGAGGACAGAACACAAGCATGGAGGGTGGAGGCTGTTCCTGAAGAGGACACAGCCAATCCTGCCTGGAAACACCCCATCCCTGGATGTGTCCAAGGCCAGGTTGGACAGGGCTTGGAGAAACCTGGGAGAGTGGAAGGTGTCCCTGCCCGTGGCAGGGCGTGGAATGGGATGAGCTTTAAAGTCCCTCCCAACACAAACCATTCTGGGATTCTACTCCATGAAAACCCAAATTCATCATAAAACCCCCTCAATTCCACCCTCCCTATTTCCAGAACCTGGCGATCCCAAATCCCCCCATTTTCATCCTCCTTCCCTTTTCCTTCCCATTTTCTGTCCGGGGTGGGGGGAAACCTTGGAACAAAAAACCCTGGGAATTGTTTCAGCTCAACAGGTCGCAAAGCTGCTGGCGCAGCTGTCGCTTCCCATTTTCCAGCCCCGTGCACCGCTGGGAATTTAATGTAAATAACCCCCTCCTCATCCTATGGCACGTCCAGCCCCGAGAGGGGTCAGACCAACCCCCTCCCAATCCGTCCTGGCATGAAAATCCACAGCAAACGTGTTCTCTGAGTGTTTTTTTTTCCCCCCTAAATCCTTCCCGGCAGAGCGCTCTGGGAGTGATCCAGCCTGGATTAACATCCCGGCACCGGGAACACGTGGAGGGGGAAGATCCCGAAGGGTTGGCTTTGACCTGATGTTTAAAGTGACCAAAAAATTAAAAAAGGGGGTTTTTTTGATGTATTTTTGGTGATTTTTTTTGGGGATTTGGGGGAGTTTTAAACCCCTCAGGGGCTGTAAATGATGTATTTATCATTTATATTTATATATTTATAAAATTGCTATACTTCTGTATTTCTTTCTTTATAATTTGCCATTCTAACATTTAAATATTATAATATATCTATATAATATATATAAAGATATATTTTATATGTATACACCCGTAGAGAGTTAGATATGTATTACTATATATGTATATATTCATTTACATTATATATTATATTGTATATATTTGTTGGTATAATTTAGAATATTATATATATTTGTTTATATTCTATAATAATGTATTTCTATTATATATTTTTATGTAACAGTATATTGTATATATTTGTTTATGTAATGCATAATATAATATATATTTATTTATATTCTATAAGATATATAATAATATATTATATTATATATTATATATTATATACTATATATTGTCTATATTATATATAATATATTATACTCTATATAGTATATTATATATTATATATTATATATTATATATATTATATTTTATATATTATATATAATATATTATACTCTATATTTCTATTATTCAATTATCTTTTATATATCTAGATATATTTCTCTATATTAGATTATATATTTATATTATATAATTGTATATATAAATATAGATTTAAATAAATACAAAAAATATAAAATTTAAAAATAAATAGAAAATATATAATATGTTTTTATATATTGTATTTTATATATATATAATTTATATACAAATATAAACCATCCAAAGATACAAATGAAAATTTCCATATTGAAACATAATTTATACATGAAAATGTATTAAATTTATAACCCCTTCTCCCCCACCAAGGGTCTGCTTTGGGAAAGGAGAACCCAGCCTGAAGCTCAGCTGCCTCCAGCTTAATCCCCCACCAGCTCCCAACAAAGAATAGCCCCTTTATTAATTCAGGAATGAAATCAAACTATAGATTCCCGAAAATATTTCCTGCCGGGCACGTGCCCCCAAATCCCAGCGCCGGGTTTGCTGCTTAGCCCAGGTTTATCTGGGTCCTGATCCCCAACACTGCCCTCCAACAGCCTCCTGCAGCTTTTAGGCTCAGTTTTAGTGGGGTTTAGGGGAAATGAGGGTTATTTTCCTGCCTGGAAATGAGAAAGAACGTCCAGGAACAGGAGCGAAGCCTGAAAATCCACCAAAATATGGCAAAGAAGGTCCAGGAATTTGAGTGGAGGCTGAAAATCCACCCTATTTTTGAAATTTTTTGAAGGTAAATCAGCTCCAGGAGAGAAGCAGTGAGGAGTCACAACCTTTTGAGTTCAAGCAATGAATTACACATGAATTAATCCATTTTTTTATCTTTTAAGGAGCCCCCAAACCCCCTTTCTTTGGTGGCCAGGGGTTGGATGCAGGAGGTTGGGAAAAGGCACCTGAGGATTGCAAAACAGGGGAGCCAAGTTGCCAAAAGGGATCCCAGGTTTGAAGAAAAAGGGGCCCTGATTTGCAAAACGGGGTCTTAGTTCATAAATTGGGGTCCCAGATTTGCAAAAAAGACCCCCCAGATTTAAGACAAGGGACCCCAGAATCAAGAAATGGCCCCCAGGTTCCCAAAAACGGGGTCCCAGGTTTGCAAAGAGGGGACCCAGATTGAAGAAAAGTCACCCCAAGTTTAAGAAAAGGCGTTTAAGAAAATTCACCCCTCTCCAAATTTAAGGAAAAAGCCCCCCAAGTTCCCAAAACAGGGTCCCAGGATTGCAAAAAGACACCCCAAGTTCCCTAAAATGGGTCCAGGATTCCCTAAAACGGGTCCCAGGTTCCCAAAAAGGGGTCCTGGGTTTAAGAAAAGGAGCCCTGATTTGCTAAAAGGCCCTCCCCCCCCAAGTTGAGAAAAAGCCCCCCCCGGTTCCCAAAAGGGGGTCCCAGGGTTGAAAAAGACACCCCAAATTCAAGGAAAGACATTCCCCCTTTCCCCCCACGCTCCCAAAATAGAATCCCAGTTTCCTGCCTTGCTGAAGGGATCCCAGATTTCCCCC
>JAWWES010000055.1:2124400-2139671 GCA_035583135.1 Lophotriccus pileatus
CCAAAAATGCCCCCCAGATTGAAGAAAACAACCCCAAATCGGCACGTTTGGGGTCTCAGGTTTGTAGGATCCCCCATCCCAGGTGGATTTCCCACTCTGGTCCACGTGGGAATCGCCCTTAGACACCCCCCCCCCCCCGTCACCCCCCCCGGGTATTACCATTCCCAAAGCCGAGTTTTGGGAAATGATGGAGCTGGCAACGACCCTCCCGCTTGGGGGGGAGATTTCCCTGGATAATCCTGTAATTCCCTGAGCCCTGAACTCTGATTGCTGCAAAAAAACGCATGAAAAAGGCACCAAAAATCCTCGCTGGCAGCAGGAAGGGCTTTATTTTGGGGCTGGTTGTGCCCCTGAAATCCCCATCAGCCTCAAACCTGGAGTTCTTTTTAGGGGATCCCCCCCCCAAGTTAAACGTGGAATTGGGGTGGGGGGCTGTGAGTGGGTTTTTTTGGGGTGGGGTCCCCCAGGAAAGCAGTTTTTGCAGCATTGGAGGGTCCCCCAAATTTTTGCAGCTCAGAGTCCCCCACTGGGGGGGTCCCCTCGAACGTGGAGTCCCCCAAAAATACCCAGTTCTGCACTCTTGGGGTCCCCCAAAAGACCCATTTTGGGGCTGTGGGGGCCCTCAATAAACCATTTTGTTGCACTTTTGGGGTCTCCCACAAACCCTATTTTTTTTTGGCATCGAGGGGGTCCTCAAAGCCCCCATTTTGCAGCACTGGGATGCCAAATTAACCTGCTTTTGGGGTGTGGGATCCCCCAAAAGCCCCACAGTGGGGAGCCCAAATAAACCGCTTTTTGCACTCTTGGGGTTCCCACAAAGACCCATTTTTACAGTGTCAGATCCCCTCCAAAAAATATCCAGTTTTCCACCAGAGGATTCCCCTAAACACCCCATTTTGCACTCTTGGGGTCCCCCAATAACCCCAGTTTTGCACTCTTGGAGTTTCCCAAAAAGCTCCATTTTTCCAGCCAGAGGTCCCTGATTTTACAGCATTAGGATCCCCCCAAAAAAATCAATTTTTGGAATGTGGAGTCCCCCAGGAAACCCATTTTTCACTCTTGGGGTCCCCCAAAAGCCCCATTTTTTGCAGTGTGGAAAATAATAGAATAAACCAAAATAAAATAGAAATAATATACTCTATTAATACAATAATACATGATTGAAATGACTAGAAACTAAAAGAATATAAAACTAAAATAAGAGAAAAAACCCTACAAAGAATATGAAAATAAAAAGAAAAAAAAGTAAAGACCATTAGAATCCCAAATAAAAGGGCCCCAAATCCGAGCCCAGGAAAACCCAGGGATGTGACTCTGAAAAGAATCCAATAATTCAATTAATCCTGT
Source organism: Lophotriccus pileatus (assembly GCA_035583135.1). Taxonomy (NCBI): domain Eukaryota; kingdom Metazoa; phylum Chordata; class Aves; order Passeriformes; family Tyrannidae; genus Lophotriccus; species Lophotriccus pileatus. Next base: position 2,125,748 of record JAWWES010000055.1, read on the forward strand.
TTATTATTTCCCCTCCTCCCTCAAGTGCCCTCAGAGCGCTCTGCTGGGAAGGGAATTCCAGAGGGGGAAGGACTCGGCGCTGGAGTTCACACCTTTTCCTCCTTTTCTTCCTCTTCCTTCTCCTCCTCCTCTTCTTCCTTTTCTTCTTCCTTCTCCTCCCCTTTCTCCTCTTCTTCCGCTTTTTCATCTTCTTCATCCTCTTCCTAGACCTTTTCCTCCTCTTCCTTGTCTTTTTCTTCCTCCTCCCCTTCTTCCTCCTCTACTTCTTTCTCCTCTTTCTCCTTCTCTTCTCCTTCTTCCTACTCACCTTCATCTCCTTCCTTTTCCTTCTCCTCTTTCTCCCTTTCCTCCTCCTCCTCTTCTTTTTCTTCCTACCCCTCTTCTTCCTCCTCTTTCTCCTTTTATTCTTCCCCCTCATCTTCAGCTTCTTCTTCCTCCTCCTTCTCTTCTTATTACTCTTCTTCTTCCTCTACTTCTTCCTTCTCTTTCTTCTCCTCTTCTTCCTCATCTACTTCTTCCTCTTTGTCCTCCTCCTTTTCCTCTTCCTCCTCTTCTTCCTCTTCCTCATTTTCTTCCTCTTCTTCCTGCTCCACTTCTTCCTCTTCCTTCTCATCTTCTTCATCTTCTTCCGCCTTCTCTTCCTCTTCTTCCTCCTCCACTTTTTTCTCCTTCTCCTCTTCCCCCTCCTCTTCCTCTTCCTTCTCCCCTTCTCCATCCCCCTCCTCCTCCTCCTCCTCCTCCTCCCGTCTCTCCCCGGGGGTTCCCGGCCCTTTGTTCTCCCTCTTCAGCAGCACCGGGAGGGTGGTTGGTTGGTGTTTTTTTTTGGCGTTTCCTAAATTAAACAAACACGTGTTTTTTTTTTTCCCCCCCACCTTTCTGGAATTTTCCTGCCCCGGGAATGGCCTCGGTCAGGCTTGCATTTGATTACTTTGGATTTTATTAATTATTTATTTTCAGTTTGTTCTCCCGGCTGTTCCGGGAAGAGGAAAAACAACCCACGCAGGCACCAACCCCCCCACCCTCCACCCTCCACCTCCTTGGGCGGGGAATCACATCCCAAAAAAACCTGGAAAAAATTCCACCGTGGATAAAAACTTGTCAGAAAAGGCTTTTCCTTAAAAAAAAGTCCTTCAGACATGGATTAGGCCAATCCCAAATGATGGAAAATCATCCCCTAAAAGCCACAGTTCCTCCCCTTGGGGGAAAAACTTTGGAAAATCTGCTCCAAAAATTCTCAGTTTCCCCCTCACTGGGATTCAAGGGGAAGATTTCTGGAAAAATTATGGAAAATACGGGCCAAAAAAGACAGATTTTCTCTCGTTGGTGGGATTTAGGGGGTAAATTTGGGGAAAAACTATGGAATATCCGCTCCTGAAAATCACATTTCCCCCTGTCAGAGGGATTTGAGGGGAAATTTTGGGAAAACTTATGAAAAATTCCCCCAGACAAGTCATGTTTTCCCTCATTGGTGGGATTTAAGGGAGAAATATTAGAAAAACTATGGAAAATATGCCCTGAAAAGTCTCATTTTCACCCCTTAGTGGGATTTAAGGGTAAATTTTGGAAAAACTATGGAAAATCCACCCCCAAAAAATTGCATTTTCCCCATCAGTGGGACCTAAGGGGGGAATTTTGGAAAAATTCAGCAAAATATGCCCCCCAAAAAAGCACAGTTCCCCCCATCAATGGGATTTAAGCAAGAAATTTTGGAAAAACGATTGAAAATCCACCCCAAAAAGTCACGATTTCTCTCCTTGGGGGGATCCTTGTGGAAAAACTGTGGAATATCCTCTCCAGAAATTCACATTTCCCCCACTTTAAGAGGGATTTAAGGGGAAATTTTGGAAAAACTATGGGAAATCCACCCCAAAAAGTCACAATTTCTTTCCCAGGTGGGATCCAAGGGAGAAATTTTGGAAAAATTGGGCAAAATACCAACTATATTTATATTTCATAGAGACAATTTTGCAGCTTTCTAACAATAAAAAAAACCCAAATTACTGTAGATACGAACATATAATTAATAAATAAATAAAATAAACAAATAAACCTCTTCCAGCTGTTCCCTGATATCCCAAATCCCAATGTTCATCCATTTTTCCTGGATGCAAAATGATAATTTCTCCCCAAACGTTGGAAAATTTGATATTTCGGGAAAAAAAAGTCCTCCCTGTAAAATTAGGTTTATTGTATTGGGTTTTTTTTTTGCTTCTTTCTCCCGAATTTATTTTCCCACCTTTCCAACCTCCTCGGGAAGTGAATTTTAGGGATGTGGAGGGAAAAATAAATGAGGGTTTTGGTCTCTAAACCCCATAAATACAACAGGGTTTTTCAGTGGGACGCGGATTTTTTCGGGTGGGTGACGCGGGAATTGACGGATTTGGAGGCTCGATGGAAAATTACTGCTGGGTGAACAAAGAAATCTGGGATTTGGGAATAAACAGGCGGGCCAGGAAATCGGGAGGAAACCTTGGGCAGGGGAAGGGAAGGGAGAGAAAAGGTCCCACCACGGGGGGTGGAGAAAATAACCCCGGGGGGGGGTCCCGGCGTGGGAAAGGGGCACAGAGGCTCCAGGAGGGGGATCCCAACTGGAATTCTGTGGGATGGGGGAGAAACAAAGCTCGAGGCACCCAAATACACCCCCTCGTGTTTGGGGGGTCTGGGAATTTTAGAGGAAAAAGGGGGGATTCCACCATCGAGCGAGTTATTTGGCCTTGGGGGTCTTTGAGAAGGAGGGTGTGCAAGGGATGGGGAGTGTGGAAAGGGAATGAGGGTGTAAGGGAATGAGGGTGTAAGGGAAGGGGTGTGGAAAGGGAAAAGGGAATGAGTGTGGAAAGGAGGGAGTGTGGAAATAAATGAGTGGAAAGGGAGTGAATGTGGAAAGGAGGGAGTGTGCAAGGGGTGGAGTGTGGAAGGAGAGCAACTGTGGAAGGGGAAGGGGTGTGGAAGGGGAAGGAGTGTGGAAGGGGAAGGAGTGTGGAAGTCCCAGAAGGGGATCAGTGAGTGTGCAAGGGGGAAAGAACAATCCCAGAAGGGAAGCTGGACAGGGAGTGAGTGTGCAAGGGGCGAACCCACGCGAGGACAGTGAGCACACAGGGGAAGGAGAAGGCCAGGGTGCAAACTTCCAAAGGGAGAGGCATGGAAGAGGAGAACGTGTGTGGAGTGTGCAGGGGGAGTGAGTGAGTGTGAAATGGGGAATGAGTGTGCAAGGGAACGAGTGTGCAAGGGAACAAGTGTGCAAGGGGGGCCGGGCAGGCAGTGAGTGTGCAAGGGGAGTACGTGTGGAAAGGGGGGAGTGTGAACAGGGGCTGAGTGTGCAAGGGGCGATCAAGTGCAAGGGCAGTTCAGCCAGAGCTCCAGCATTCCCGTTTTCCTCGAGTTTTCCCAATCTTTTCGAAATTCAACTTAGAAATACGTCCATTAAAAAAAGGGTCCTGGAGGTGGGTGAGCCCCCCTGCTCCAGAGCCCACATTCCTGAGGCTGAGAATGGCCGTGTTTAGAGGGGTTTTGGGAGCAGATTCCCTAAATTTGGCAGAGCAGATGGGATGTGGGGACACGATGGGACACAAAGCCCCTCCCCCGCCCTGTGGATCCTGCCTGGAGTGCGACCCTGGGAAAAGGATTCGGACACAACGCTGCTCCCCCATCCCGGGGGGATTTCTGCATCCATCTGGCTCTGGAGCATCCCAAAACGCGGGGAGTGAGGGGATGAGGAGCTGGGAGAGGCAGGAGGAGGCTTCCGGTCAGGCCGGAACGTGCCCAACCCCCGCCTCGGGCAAGAGCTTGGAATGAGGAAGAGACTCCTCCTGCTCCTGCTGCTCCTGCTGCTCCTGCTCCCACAGCCTGGGAGCAGAGCTGGAGCCTCAGCCCAAAATCCAAGCCCACCCCAGGGAGAGCCATGCCTGGTGTCCCCACTGTGGGACCTCCCAGTGGGGGCCCCGCTCCAGTGGTGCTCCAGGACGTCGGCCAGCAGGCACCACATGGAGGCCCATGGATATCCTTCACGCCATGGATACCCTTCACCCCATGGATATCCTTCACCCCATGGGTATCCTTCATCCCATGGGTATCCTTCACCCCATGGATATCCTTCACCCCATGGATATCCTTCACCCCATGGGTATCCTTCATCCCACAGAGGGCCTTTGTCCCACAGAGGTCCTTCATCCCATGGATAACCTTTATTCCATGGACATCCTTCCCCCCATGGAGGTCCTCCATCCCGTGGATATCCTTCACCCCAGGGGTATGCTGGACTCCATGGATATCCTTCAATCCACAGATATCCTTCATCCCATGGATATCCCTCACCCCATGGAGGGCCTTTGTCCCATGGATAGATATCCTTCACCCCACAGATATCCTTGATCCCATGGATATCCTTGATGTTCTTTATCCCATGGACGTCCTTAACTTTGTGGAACATCCTTCACCCCCTGGATGTCCTTCACCCTTTGGAATACCCTTCACCCCACAGATGTTTTCACTCCACAGCCTCCTCCATCTCCATGGCCCCCCCTCCCAAATCCCACTGGGAAAAGGCCCCATCCATGTCATGAGCTTCCCTGCACTCAGCCCTCTTTCCATCCTGACGTTCTGGAACAACAGGTGGGAACAAGCCCTGACCTGACTCCATCTCCCAAAATTTTGGGGCTCCTCTGGCCAGGCTGGGCAGGTCCTGACAGCTCCGGTTGGAGAGGATTTGAGAGGGCATTGCAGGGATTTGACCTTTGGTTTTGGGACGAGAAAAGGGTTTTTTGGTCAACCAGCTTTTTTTGGGGGTCTCTGGGCAACAGGGGGGGGGGAACCCCTAAAATATTGACACCCCCTCCCAAGGAGCCAGGAAAAGAGGGAAAAATCCACCCACAATCCCAGGTCAGGGAGTGCAGGGTGGAATTCCAAAGCCACAGGAATTTCAGAGGCTGAAAATCGCGGGAGGAATCAAAGCATGGGAACGGGCAAGTCCTGGCAGGATCTGGGGTGACCTGGCTTTGACATTCCCAAAAATCCAGATCCATCCCACTGGCATCTCTTCCCGTCCTGGTGCGAGTCCCTGAACCCCCTTGCTCCCAAAATCGTGTCTTGAAGCCCCCAAAGGACCCCGATGCGGGGGAAGGGATGGACTCTGGGATTTTTCGGGATGCTCCAGGCACCCCCCTGATCCCACCAGGCCGGTTCCCTGGCATGCCAGGACGTGCTGGGAAGCACTGGCTGCTCCAACCTTTTCCTATCTCTCCCTTATGCAAAGAATTCGGTGCTAAAAACCGGCCCCTGGGGGGGGGGCTTCGCTCCATCCCACCCTTCCCATGGGAGACGCGGCGCTGTTGCCCGAGGGGGCTGGATTTTGGGATGGTCCGGGAATTGCATGGGATTGCATGAGGGGATGGCACGGGATTGTGTTACAGGTTATTTAATGGGATCCCTTGGGCTGGTTGTAGGGGAATTGCAGGGCATTTCATGGAATTCCGTGGGGTGATTGCGTGGGATTGCGTGGGATTCCTCGGTATTTTTACACGATTCCATGGGGTTGCATGGGATGGTTATAGGTTATTTAACAGGATTCCTTGTGATGATTGTAGGGGAATTGCATGGATTTCATGGAATTCCATGGAGTGATTGTGTGGGATGATTGCATGGGATTGCATGGGATTCCTTGATATGTTTGCACGTGATTCCATGGGACTACATGGGATTGAGTTTGGATTCCATGGGATTGCACGGGATAATTGCCTGGGATTCCTTGGGATGATTGCATGGGATTGCATGGCATTTCATCAGGTGGATCCATGGGATTGCATTAAATTCCATTGGGATTGCACAGGATTGCATTAGATTCCATTGGCATTGCATGGGGTTGCATTAGATTCCATTGGGATTGCACGGGATCCCATGGGATTGCATGGGAAGCAAGAACACAATGGGAGCCTCTCCTGCAGGTGTGTGAGGGACTGGAGGGGCCCGGGATCAAGGAATGGGGGATATCTGGGATGGAATCAGGCTCTGCCTCCTGCCGGCACGTCCTGGAGGGCTTTGACCTCCCCCATCCCATTTCCATCCTGGGGAATGGGGGAGGAACATCCCCCTGGGGAGATCCCAGAGCCGGTTTGGCTGAATTCCAGACCCACTGGGGTTTAAAATCCTTTAAAGCCCCCAAAACTCCCCGATCCAGCACAAAAAAAAGCCCCTTTGGCATCTCCTCAGACAAACCGAGCTGGGAAAACCACCAAATTCGGGAGTTTCCTGACAGCATCGATCCCCCTTCCCCACAGCCCCATTTTTGGGGGTCCCAAGCCCCAGTTACGCCGTTTCCGCTTCCATCTAATGAGGGAGCCGTTCCCTCTCCCTAATTAAACCCCCTCATTAACCCGTGGGATTTAATTGCTCCCGACAAGGGGGGCAGCGGGAGCCGCATTTCCAATTTCCTTCCCTTAATTCTTTTAATTGGGAGAAGCTGGGGGAGGGTGACCCTGCACCGCCAGAAAATCCACCCACGGGGATATTCGGGAATATTTTTCCATCGGTTTCATCCAATGGCTTCGTGTCCCCTCCAAAAATAGGGAGAATATCCCCAAATCCATGAGGAAAGCGCGGTGTTATCGCTCCCAAAAGGGCTGCCTCTTGTAATACTACTACTACTTATTATTATTTATATTAATAATGATGATATTTTTGATCCAACATTTTATTCTGGATTATTTATAAAGCCCAATTAAAAATTCCAATAAATCCCTGAGCTGACAGAGGTGTTTTTTTGGGGGAGGTTTGTGGGTTTTTTGGAGGCAATCCGGTGGCCTGGCTTTTCTTCTTCTTCTTCTCCGGCTTGGAAAGGAGTTTGGAATTTGCCTCCTGGGTTTTTTTTTTTGGGAGCTGCTGAGTCATGAGTTTGGGGAATGGGGTTATGGAGAGGACGGGTGAGGCTCTGGGAGAAGGTGGAGTGTTGGGAGAGCTTCCAAAATATCCAATTCCATCATCCTGGTAAGTCAGGGACCCCCCAAAAATCATGTTTGATTGTCCTTGAGAGGATGATATTCCCCCCAAAATCCAATTGCGTTGTCCTGGAATGATGGAAAACTCCCCAAAACTGAATTTTGTCGTCTTGGAAGGGGGAGGAGGGACCCCCCAAAATCAAACTGCATCATCCTGGGAGGATAAAGATCCCCAAAAAATTGAATTGTATTGTCCTAGGAATACACTTGGCCTCCCTAAAATCAATTTTCATTGTCATGAGGGGTGATAAACCCTCGAAAAATCAACTGTAATCATCCTGGGAGGGTGAACCCCCCCCCAATCAAATTATTTTGTACTGGGTGAGAGATAACTCCCCAAAAAATCAAATTACATCATCCTGGCAGGATAATGATCCATCCAAAATCAAATTGCTTTGTCCTGGGAAGGCGACATCCCCACAAAAAATCAAATCCCATCATCCTGGGAGAGCAGTGACGCCACAAATGGGAATTTCATTGCCCTGGGAGGATGATGACCCCCCAAAAACTGAAATTGCATCATTCCAGAAGGTGATATCTCCCCAAAAAATCCAAGTGCATCCCCCTGGGTGGATCAAGACCCCCCCAGAAGTTGAATTCCAGCAGCCTGGAATTCGACGCCCCCTCCCCACTCTGCGGAGCCGCTCCCGTCGCGCTCCCACTGCGGGATAAGCGGCTTCTGGGGAGTTTTTCCCTCCTGGATTTGCAGGGCCCAGCCCCTGACGTGTCCCTGCAGCTGGGGCTGATGACACCCAAATACCTGACTAATTAGTATTCAGGCGGTTAATTAGGTAATGGGGATTAACTCGCCTTCCTGCGGGCGGGAATTGCCGCTGGAGCTCCTACCCATTCCCAGTACAGGAATCAGGCACTTCCCAGCCCGGGATGGGATGGGATGGGATGGGATGGGGGGCAGAGCCCACCCTGTCAGGAGTGACCCCTCTCAGGGATTTTAATGGAAGAAAAGAGGATTTGGGGTCTTTTTTGTTCCCTTTCCTGGGGTTTTCCAACTCCCCCTGCAACCAAAACCCCACCTAGGTGGGCCCAGGGGGGAAAATTCACCTTGGCCAGGGAGGGGAAAATCATTAACTAAGTTAATTGATTAATTGATTAACAGTGGAATGACATCCCACGGAGCAGCCCGAGGGATGGGATCTTCCCCCTCCATCCCAAGTGGGGTTCCTGGAGCTCCTCATCCTGCACCCGGCTCACATTCCCAATTAATATCACAAAAACAGTGTGATATCAAACCCATTATATATATATGTATAAACCCCATTATATATATATATATATAGATATATAACCCATTATATACATATATACATAACCCACAATATGTCTCTATATAACCCATTTTAAGATATATACACACATAATTTCAATATGAAAAAGACATGACATTTAATATATATTTATAAAAATATATATAAAAAGCTACCTTCTATATAATTATATATATAATCCATAATATATATAACAAACCCATCATGTATATTTATATTCTATATAAGATATTTTATATAAAAATATGCATAATGTATAATGTATATTTATATATATAATATACATTACATAGACTATGTCAGATATAATATATATGTTTTATATATTTTTTAATATATAAATATATTCCCACCCTCTAAAACAACCCATACTATATAACACATCTTACATATTTTTATATATATATACAATATATAATATATAAATTTCTATTTAAAAACACATATAATATGTAGGATAGAATATATATATATATATAAAATATATATACACATAAAATGTACATGAGATATAATATTTAGTACATAATATACATATATAAAATAATTATATATATTATATAAAAATATACATTATATATAATATATATATGTATCATATACAAGATATGATATAATATAACATAAATATATATATTCCCACTCTCTGAAACAACATCTGGACACCCTCCGACCCTAAACCCCCTGAAACTCACCCCAAAAACCCTTCTCCAGCCTTTCCCAGGAGGGAACTCTTCCTCCTTTCCCAGGCTCCTCAGCCATTCCAAGGATACCAATGGCAGAGGGAAGATCCCAGGGCAGCTCCGGGGCTCTCAGGGCTCCTTCAGTGAACCAAACTGGGCTATTTTGGGTGGAAAAAACCCAGGATTTGGGAGGTTTTCCAAGCCTGGCAGGGGATATGGGATGGGGAGATGAAAATCTGCCCAGCAAGAATTCCATCGCTCCTTGAGCAAACCCGGGATTTCTCCGTGGGATGTTCCAGCATCGGCCACTGTAAAATCCACCCAGACCCCTGGAAGAGTCCCAGATCTGAGCAGGAGGGGGTGAATTCCCGCCGGGATGATGGTGCTGGAGTGGGGAGGATGTTCCCTGGGGTTATGGAGCTCCCACCTCGGGAGGGTCCTGCTCCCACATCCCTGAGCCAGGGCTGGGACCTTGGGAATGCCCAGGAGAAAAGTGTCCTCATTCCAGCCTTTTGTCTCCCTGTCCCACCCTTTTCCTCGCTAATCCACCTTTTTTGATTCCCTATTACATCTTTTTTTTCTCCTCATTCCACTCTTTTGCCTCCCTGTCCCACCCTGTTCCTCCCTAATCCACGCTTTTCCCACCCTATTCCACCTTTTTTCTCCTTATTCCACCCTTTTTCTCTCTAATCCCTCTTTTCTCTCCCCATTCCACCCTCTTTTCACCCTCTTCCATCCATTTTCTCCTTGTTCCACCTTTTTTCTCTCTGATTCACCCTTTTTCCGCCCTCTTCCACCATGTTTCTCTCTATTCTCCCTTTTTCCTCCCTGTCCCACCTTTCTCCCCTTCATTCCACTCTGATTTTTTTTCCCTATTCCACCCTTTTTCTCCCTCTTCCACTTTATTCTCCCCATTCCACCCTTTCCCTCCATAATCCATCTCTTTTTTTCTCCCTATTCCACCTTTTTCCTCCCCAGGTGAAGAAAATCCCAGTAGTTGAATCCCAAAAACTCATCCACTCCCCCTCCCCCGCCAAAATTCCCCCTGTGGGATCCTCCACCCCACGGGAAGGAGATGAAATAAAATCCCGGAATTAATCCCCAAATTAACCAATCAAGGAACATCCCTGTAAATGCCATTATCTGCTCATTATCACTAATGATTAATTATTGTCCTACAGCTCCACAAACAGCTTCCCAAGAGGAAAAAAAAAACACTGGCACACAGGAATTATTTAATTATAATATTATGGGAAAGGGGGGAAAAATCCTCTTTCCTGCTATTTTGGCCATTTGGGGAAATCCAAGGAGGTTTTATGGAATGGGGAAAGCAAGATTATACACATATTTTAATATATGTCTATATAAAAAATATCTCTAGATTCCCCTTATTCTTTCCTCCTGGAGAAGGACTGGGAATCCTCAGGCACAAACAAAGGGAAAAGGGATTTTTCTCCCATCATCTTCCCATGGATTTCGGCTCCAGCTCCCTTGGTTTGACACTCCCAGCTCCTGCTGTGACTCACTGGTTATTTTTAGCCCCGACCTCTTTTCTCCCCATGTTTTCATCCACATCGTGGGTGCCCTAAAAATGCAAACCGAGGGATGGAATGCAGAACCCGCCTTGGGAAGAGCTGGAGCCAAGGGGTAATTCCCCCCTTTTCCATGGCTAAACCAGAAATTCCCTTCTTTTCCCTCTTTAATGGTTGTCAAGCCAACAAAACCAGGGCAGTTCAGGACAAGGAAGTCACTGCCTGGGCTGAAAAACTTCTGATTTATTAATTGGGATACATGAAATTATAATAATTGATTTGATTAGGATCAGAGTTCCTGCTTTTTCCAACGGGAAGCGTTTCTCCATCTCGCTCTAACCCAAGGGCTGGGGGGGGTTTAATGCACTTTAATCCCGGCCTAACTAATCCTGGGGTTTAACTAATCCAGGTTGAAGGATAAAAAGTGAAATCCAAGGAGATCCAGCTGTTAAATCCAAGGAGATCCAGCTGTTAAATCCAAGGAGATCCAGCTGTTAAATCCAGATATTAAGGAGCTTCGGCGTCTCCGGGATCGATGGGGTTGATCCCAGTGGCTCCAGGAGGCTCCTGGAGGATCGCCTGGATTCTGGGAGCAGCACAGAATCCCAGTGGGAAAGCCAAGGCAGGGTGTTTGGGGGCTGAAATCCCAGCGGAAGTTGCGCCGCCGGTGCCCAACCCAGTCCGGTGACAAATCCCGGTTCCGGATGGACTTTGTCCCCAGTTTCATCACCCGGGCTGGATGTTTTTCCAGCTGATCTGACCCCGGCTCATCCCACACCTTCAAAGAGCCTCAACACCAAGAAAAACACCCTTCATTGACCCAGTTCATGGAATGCTGACGGGATCACCGGGCGTGTGTCCGGGCAGGTGTTGGTCCAGCTGCTGTGGGACTGGAATTACACGCTCCTGCATATTTTCCCATGATTTTTTAGGAACTGGGAGGAATTGGAATAGTGGAGCTCTAGAAATGCTATTTTGTTTTAGGATTTTTGACTGGACTTTGAAAGGGGAAACCCCCGACTTCTGGCTCAGGGAATTATTTTAAAGTTCCTCGAGACTCAAACCTTCACAGGACACTGGGAATGTTAAACCAAATTCCCCCCTGGAGTGGATTAATTCCATCCTGAGGGTGCTCAGCATTGGGGTTCAACTCCTTAAGTTTTCCCTAGATTTTCAGGGATAATCCAGGATTTTTGGTTCATCCCTCCCTTGTTCCATCCAGTGATGCTGCTTCTATCATCCCTGTAAATATTAAACATCCCTGGAAAGGTGATTCCAGCCCAGCCTTTGCCTGAAAAAAAATGGGAGCCGTGCCCAAATCGCCCTCCCCAAATCCTGTTAGTGGGATGTCCCTGTCCCTGGTGTTCCTGGTGTTCCCGAGGGTGGGACCTGGGATGGGATGGGAGGGGCCAGGAGATAAGGAGCTTGTCACCACAGGGTGATGTGACAAAGGGCTCGTCCAGACGGACAGTGACAGTCACGGGGTGCCTGATGTGGGGCAGGGATCGGGAGCCCGGATTTCCTTGTCTGCTGGGAATGACGCTGGGAGAAAGCCTGATGGCCACGTGGTGGGGGTGGGGTGTGTGTGCCAGGAGTCGGAGATGGAATCTGTGCAGGGAAGAGGGAGAGGATGGAGAGGCTGAGCCCATCCCTGTGTCCTGGACACCCCTCGAATCCCTGAGCCCACCCCTGTGGCCTCAGTCCTCAACACAAGGAATTCCATGGAGAAGCTGAGCCCATCCCTGTGGTCCCTGTTCCCTGTGCCCATTCCCATGACCCTGGGTCACCACAACAACTCGAATCCCATGGAGAGGCCGAGTCCATCCCCGAGATCCTTTGTCCTCCCCCATCTCTCAGATCCTTGAGCCCATCCCTGTGTCCTCTGTCTTGGACACAACTCCTATCCCTGAGCCCATTCCTGTGGTCCTGGGTGTCTCCCACAGCTCAAATCCCATGGAAATGCTGAGCCCATCCCTGTGTCCTGTGTCCCGGACACACTCACATCCCTGAGCCCATCCCTGTTTCCCTGAGCCCATCCCTGTTTCTCTGAGCCCATCCCTGTTTCTCTGAGCCCATTCCCATGGCCTCAGGCCTCTCCCCCCCCTCCCCAAATGCTATGGATTGGCTGAGCCCACCCCATGGCCTCCGGCCTCCCCCTCCTCCCCCTCCCTTCCATCGTGTTATTTTAACCCTTTTCCCCGGAGCAAATCCCCCTAAATCCCCTCCAGCCCCTCGGCCCCGCCGGGATTATCCCGCTCCGGCCGTTTCCCTCCATCAGCATTCCCGCGGCGCCGGGAGGGTCCCGCCGGGAATGCCGACTCGGCAAAACCCAACCCGGCTCCCTTGGGATGGGTAAAAACGGGTGGAAAAGGAGCCGGGATGGATCCCATGGATATTTAGTGGAATTTACAGGTGAGGAATTGCTTAGGATGGCCAAATTTGGGGCAAACTCTGGAAGATTTAGGAAAGAAAATTAATATTTCTCTTATTTTTAATTTATTTCTTTTTATTGGCCCAATTTTTGCTTTTATTTTTTTTATGCTTTTGAGTTTTGCCTTTTTTTGTGCATTTTTGCCTTTTTTTTTCTTTTCTTACTTTTTGTGCATTTTTCCTTGTCCCTCCAATTTTTTCTACATTTTGGCGCAAAATTTTTGCTCTTTTTCCCTTCTCACACTTTTCAAAATAATTTTTTTGTGCGATATTTTGCCTTTTTTTTCCCTTTCTTTCCCCCTTTTAAAACTCCTGTACATTTTTGTGCTTTATTCTTCTTTTTTATTTTACCTTTTTCATTTCCCCCCTTTTCACCTCAATTTTTGTTCAGCTTTTATTCAAGTTATTTTTTTATTTTTCTTTCGCATTTTTTATATTTTTTTGGTGCAATTTTTCTCCATTTTTGTGTCTTTTTTTGTGCTTTTTTCCCAATATTTGTGCTTTTTTGGGGTGCATTTTTGCACGTATTTTGTGCACACACACGTCAACAAGTGAACAAATCCTTGCACACGCATGTAGAGCCCCTTGCACACGCATGTGTTCATACACTGAGAGCCCCCTGCACACTCACATGTGCCCACGCACACGTGTGTGCATTCACCTGCCCCCTTGCACACTCACATGTGCACACACACACACTCCTTTGCACACTCATTCACACTCTCACACTCCCATTCATTCTCACACTCATTCATTCACACTTACACGCTCATTCCCACTCATTCATTCTCACACTCATTCACTCTCACACTCCCACGCCCCCCACGCGTGTAAACACTCCCCCCCCCCACACACACCGCGCACGTGCACACGCGCACGTGCCCCCCTCTCCCACCTCTCCCCCCAACGCCCCCCGGCGCCCCCTCCCCTCCCCCCTCCCCTCTCCCCCTCCCCCCGCCCACGTGCGGCCCCGCACGCGCCACCGCCCCCCGCGCGCCCCCTTCCCA
>JAWWES010000055.1:2142117-2160356 GCA_035583135.1 Lophotriccus pileatus
GGTCCCCGCTGCCCGCGTTACACAACGCGCCGCCCGCCGCCCCCGCGCGGCCCCGCCGTCCCCCCGCCAGAACACCCGCACCGCGGGCACCGCGCGCGGCGCTCGGGCTTTGTGTTGTACCCCCCCCAAAAAAAACCCTGGGAACCACCAACTTCTCCTCTCCGGTCTCCGGAGAAACGGCCTCGGGCTCGCGGCGCCCCCGGCAGCCACTTTGGGATCCCCTTCCGCCACCTCCCCCCGCTCGATTTGGGATGCGGAACTGAGGAGGAACGACCCAAAAAGGGCCCTTTTGGCTCCGCGTTCCCGACGTGGGGAAGGGACGCAAAGGCCGGGAAGGGCCGAGGTGGTTTGGGGGGACCGAGGTTGGGGAAGCCCTCGGATACCCCCTGAACCCCCGCAGTGTTGGGGTCCGGCCGCGGCACATCCCGCCGGCAGCTCCTGACCCAATTCCCATGAATTTATCCCAACACTGGAGTTATGAAATGATCCGAACCCCCCCGGCCGCTCGGCGGCTGCCGGGATCCCCCATCACCCCTTCCCCCCAAATTAATTAATTTATAATTAATTTGAGGGGGGGGGTTTAAAGCCCGAAACGATCCCGGTGATTGATTCCAGCAGCTCACTGCCATCAACTCGCCTCATCCCAATCCCCAAAACATTCCCGTCCCCCAGAATATTCCCATCTGGGAATGGTTGGGATAAATCCAACTATTTCTTTTTTTTGGGCAGAGGGTGCGTAAGGAAATTAAAAATTGTTTCCGTGGCAGCACAAAGTGCGATTAAACCCCCAAATCGCGATTTGATCCCAATTAAAAATGTGACGGGAACGATCCCTCTTCTTTTTTTTTTCCCCTGGAAAACAACTCCTTGATTTCCTCCCCCCTCCCCTCCCCCATATTTGGAGCATTAAACCCACCATTTTTTAAAATTTAATGGCTATTTTAATATGTATTTTAATTTTTAATGCTTTTTATTCCGGGCCGGCTCGCTGCCAGCGCCTGTTTTTCGGGGTGAGTGGTGGGATCGGGGTGGGAGCTGGGAACGTGCCGGCCGGCAGCGCTCTGATGGGGGCAGGAATTAAACACAAATTTGCTCTCAGATCCAAGAAATCCGACGCACTTAACTCCCGACTTCCCAAATGGAGCCGGAGCCGCGTTCCCGCTGCTTTTCCAGCTCCGTACACCCCCACCCCCCCTCTTCGGCTGGATTTGGGTTAGAAATGATTAATTTGGGCAAAGGTAATTAATCGCCGGGATGATTTGCCGAGCGCTGATGGGCGACGCTTCCAGCCAGACGGTGTTTTGCATGGAAAAAAAAAAAAAAAAGAAGGGATTTTTCATGGAAGCAGCCGGCGCTTGGGATGCCGGAGGGGGCTGGGAAGTGGGGAACAACCCCCCTTCCCCCTCTATGTTTAATAATGAATATTATTACTCGAGGATGAGCTCTTTTTTTGCACATTCCCCGTGTTTTTTCCGGCTCGTTCCGTGCAAAAACATCTCCCGGGCTTGTCGCAGTTGCAAAACTCGCCGGGATCGTGTGGCCGTCCCTGGATGACCTTTAAGCAGGGAACTAAATAAATAAAAAAATCAGATTCTGCCGCTCCGACGCTGCTTCCCATCCCCCCTCTCTGTTCTCCCGCATCCCAAATTCCCCCTAAATCGCCCCCAAATTCCCCCTAAATCGCCCCCAGGGCCGCTGTCCGTCCCCCCCCCCCAAATTCTCTGGCTGCAAATCCCCTCCCGTGGGTTTTTCCAGGTTTTTGGTGGGGGTAGGAGTTTTTCCCAGCCTGGGAGGCAGCTCCAGCCATGTTATCCCTGTGCCCTCATCATTCCCAGGGGTGTGTAAATGGGTGTGCAAGGGGCTGTATCCCATCCCTGTATTCCCCCATCCATCCCAAGGACGGCACCTTGCGGGAGCAGCCTCTGGGATGCTCCTTAAAATCCTCATGGAATGTTTTTGTGGGGTCTCTGTAAGGTGGATTTTCCCAGAATCCCCTCCTAGGACAGGTTGTTTTTAAATATTATTTTGATTATTTAAGGAATTATTAATTTTTCTGGTTCCACGAGGCAGCAGCATCCCAAAATCCTCTATGGCTGAGTGAAAAAAACACTGGAATTCCCTCCTGGGACACTTTTTTTTAATATTATTTTAAGGGAATTAATAGTTTCCTTGTTCCACGAGGCAGCAGGATCCCAAAATTCTCCATGCTGGAGTAAAAAAAACATTGAGATGTCCTCCTGGGACCTTTTTTTCCATAATATGACTAGTTGCTTTGAAAGGAATTATTAATTCCCTTGATTCCTGAGACAACCAGCATCCCAAAAACCCCTCCAAATCCTTCTGCAGTGGAGTAAAAAAAGTTGCAATTCCCTTCTGGGACACATTTAATATTATTTTAGAGGAATTATGGATTGTTCCATGAGGCAGCAGCATCCCCCAAATCCTCCATTCTGGAGTTAGGAAAAAAAAATAATTTGAATTCCCTTCTGGGCCATTTAAAAAATATCATTATCTTAATATTTAAATATTCTTCTTATTTTGCTTTTAAAGGGATTATTAATTCCCTTGATCCGTGAGGTGAGTCGTATCCCAAAAGTTCTTCAAGGCTGTATCCCAAAAGTCCTTCCAGGCCTGGAGGATAAAATAAATGAGTTAAAAATAGAGTTGTAAAGCCCAAGGCAGCAGATTTGGGGGGGCCCCTGTGACAACCCCCCCCACTCCAGACTCCTCAGAGCTTCCGCCTTGGATCGTGGAGAGGAAGCAGGAAGCAGCAAAAGGGAAAACAAATCATACAAATCTAATCAAATCCCAGCTTTCCTATAAAACAGAGGAGATATTAGGGATAAACCCAGGAGTTTTGGCTCTACCCGGCCTTAAACAAGTTGATTTATGGCAACAAGAGGAGGAATTTGTCCCAAAATTCCTCATAAAGCCACCTTTTTTTTTCCGCAAGGAGTTAAAAACTCCTGCCCTGGGCCCCACGTGGGGTTTGGCAGGAGCTGTCCCGGGCAAAGCTGCCCTTAAAAATCGACTTTTCCTCTTATTTAATTATTTTTTTTTTCCCCCCAAACTTGCCTTTAATGGCGAAGTTCAAACCGAAAGGCTCCGGGATCGGAGCGTGTTTGGAATGGGAAGGGAGCGGGAGGAGCTGACTCACCGTGACCCTGCTCGGGAAGAGCCTCCAAAAAGCCAGTTTTTTTCCCTCCCAGTTTTACCCTTTCACCTCTTCAAACTGCTGGAATTTCATCCAAACACGTGGTTTTTTGTTTTTTTTTTTAAGCTGGGATTTTACCCAAAAATCCCATTTTTTTTTGGGAGGGGGCTGGCTGTAAAAAAATTCTCTTTTTCCTGGGTTAAAATGAAATAATTGATTTAATTTTTTGGGGGGTTTGGGTGGGTTTTTTTTCGGGTAGTGGCTGCTGTGGGAGCTCCGGGGGGTTGTTACCTCAACCTTCCCGGAGCAAAGTTCATCCCGGCTGTGCATCCCTATCCCTGGAACTCCATGACTCACTCACCTGTGTGCTCACCTCCATGGGGGAGCGCCTGTTGCTTTCCAGAGCCTGCCTTTAGCCAGGAAAAGGCAAAATCAGCCCCCCTGAAAACTCGGGAGAATCATCCAAACCACCGAAATTCCCTCCAAATCCCCCCAGACCCTCGTTTTTTAACAGCATTTATCTGAGCACAAGATGTTCTTGCCATTCCCAGTGTTGCTCATCCCGGGTTTTCGGGGGATGGATGAGCTCAGAATTGGAATTTTGGATTTTTTTTGGGGGGGCTTTTTTTTGGGGAATACCACCAACTTTCCAGCCTGTTCCTGGCCTCGGAAACACGGCGTTTTCTGCTTGGGGGTGGATTTATTCCAGAGCACCGACCAAATCCAAGTGCCAAAACCTCCCTGATTAGTTGTGTTGGGGCCAAGCCTAATTAATGAGCTTCATTAACGGGCCTGGCTCCATTCCCTCTGCTTTTTCCCTGGGAACTTTCCCGTGGAGGGAGGCGGTGGCCGGAGCGGCAAGGTCAGGGAGCAGCACTAATTCCATTATTTATTAAAAAAAACACAAAAAAGAGGAGGAAAATGAGTCTTAAATATTAAAAAACTATCCTTTTTCTTGGCGGGTTAGAGTTGCCTCTCCTTATTCAGGTGGGATGTGAGGCACGAATCCCTTGGGAATATTAATCCAAGAGGCCACGGGAGCATCCTCGGGGTGCTGCGTTTGGTCCCCAGGGAAAACCTCTCTCCCCCCCCCCCCACTCCCTCCTCAACCCCTCAAATTAAGGGGCTTATAAATTTCACGTGGCTCATCCCAAAAGCTGATTAAGTGGGAATGTCGGATCCTGGTTCTAGTGCCGGGAAAATCTCCTGCCTGGGATAATTGGGCCGTTAACGAAGGTGGCCCAAGCGCTGCCCTGCCCTGACCCCGCTCCCGAACAAGGCTCCGATTGTTGCTCCGGCTCAGGCGGGAGCGAGAGGAGGCTCGGGAAGGCTTTGCCAACTAACCGGGATTTTTGCTCGGCGACTCCTAATTAGGATCCCATGGAAAACCCTTCGTTAGCAGCACCCGGAGCATCCCCCAGAGCGGGAGAAGGCGGAGGCCCTGCCGTGGCCCCAAAAAGCAGCCGGAGCTGGAGCGGTGCCAAGGGTCACGTGGGGGCTCCGAGGGGACCCTGTGAGCCCAGATAACACCTCCCGCCCCCTCTGGAGCTGAAATTCCTGGAAGCCCCAAAACCAGGTCCTTTCCAACCCCCCCAAAATGACAGTTTTGAAATTGTTCTATTCCCCACCCCCCCCACTCCAAGCACCTAAAAAAAAAAGTGAGTTTTGTCTTTTCTCCGGAAGATTTGTGCTCGCCGCCTTCCCGGCTTCCCTGGGAACGCTGCGGTGGGGGGGAAGGATCCTGGATGTAACCCCTATTCCCTGTTTTCCCGCAGATGACGGCCCGCCTGATGCTGGCTGTGGGAGGAGCAGTGCTGGGCTCCCTCCAGTTCGGCTACAACACCGGTGTCATCAACGCCCCGCAGAAGGTGAGCGCTCCCAGGTTTCCTCCAGCCGGGGAAATTCCAGCCCCTTCCATCTCCAAATTCCACCCCCCCTTCCCATGTCCGAGAACAAACCGGGATCCGCTGCCAGCCCGGCTAAAATAGTACATCCCGCTAGGCAGCTTATGGCTCTAATGGGATTTGTGAGGGAGCTGCTCTGCTCTGGCCTTTCCCGGGAGAATCGGTTTCCTCCCCTGCCTGGCATTTTTGTTGGGAAAAATCCTGGGAGAGCTGCAGGATGCACTGTGGGTGCGGCCAGTGGAACTTTTCCCCTCGACTCCCAGCAGAGGTCTGGGGGTTAATGAGGGTTTGAGTCACCTCAAGTGGCTGCTCTGACGGGATCCCGGAGTTCTGCATCCTGGAAGGAGGGAGGGTTGGCTGGGAAGTGCCGGCAGGGTGTTGGCCCATCCCCTGATGTAGCCCCCCCCCCCAGCCACTGGCAGATCCATGGAAAATGCAGGCTTTTCCCAGATTTGGTGGCTCTCCGAGGTGTTAAAGGCTTGGGAAAGTTAGCTTGGAATTCCCGTGTGGCGCTCGTGTTCCCTGGCACGGCTCCTGTGCTGGGATAAGGGACAACACGGCAGGAGTGGAGCTGTCCCCAGGCAACACCATCCCAAGGAACTGAGCCCATGGAGGCAGAGTTTGATCCCATCCCAGGGATTGGCTGTGGAATGTGGCCTCAAGCGCTGAAAAAACTCCTGGTGGGAGAGAAGACCCTGCGGAAAAGCTGCCCAGACCCCACCGGTGGAGGAAGAGTTAAAAAAGCCGGGAATTTATTCAAGGTGTTGCGCTACATAGTACTGAATCCTGGGATTCCACGTGGCTGGGGAGCCCATCCAGCACCCACAGCTTGGAGGCATCATCCTGCTGAGATATTCCGATCCCTGGTTGCCTTCCTCTGGATCCATCTGACCTTGGAACGTCCATCCCGGAACGGTGTCGACCACCCTCCTCCAGAGTCAGGCGCTGGGAGCAGCGCTGGAGCCCTCGGAGCTGTGAAATCCCTGGAATGGCGTGGAGCAGCTGCTCCCTGGCACGTGCCCTGGTTTTCCTGAGCTCTGGCACTGTGGGAAGCAGGAATGCTGTGATGCCACCCTGCTCGGAGCCTCATCCCAGCAGGAGCGTCGTTTCCCTGCGCTGAAGGATTTATCTCCGTCCTTTCCCAGCCTGCAGCTCTGGGGGACGTGGGCAGGGATCATGGAAAGTGGGAGCTTCCCGTGGGACTGAGCTCCGGAGCCCCCAGCCAAGCCAGACACCCCCCATGGGGGTTGCTTCAGTTTTCCTCCTGATTTTTTGGGATGAATCCCTTGGTTTCAGGATTCAACCTGTGTTAGGGAAGGATTCAGGGCGCTCCCTGTGGGGGCAAAAGGAGAGGCAGGATGAGGGTTATCCTGGAAGCAGGATGTGCTGGACATGGGGCCATGGAACATTAAGGATCCCCGTTAAGGATAGGGATGCAGTGGGATGCAGGATTGGGATGGAAACATATCAGGGTGAAGGACTGGGATGCATTGGAATGGGGATGGGGATAAACTGGGGCGCAGGATTGGGGTTGGGATGCAGGATGGAGATACATTGGGATAAATTGGGATGCGAGATTGGGGTTGGGATGCAGGTTAGGGATGTACCAGAGTGCAGGATTGGGATGCATTGGGATAAACTGGGACACAAGATGGGGGATGGGATGCAGGATGGGTATGCATTAGGATAAACTGGGACATAGGACTGGGGTTGGGATGCAGGATGGGGTTGCATGGGGAGGTGCAGGATTGGAATGGGAACGCATCAGGATGCATTGGGGCACAGGATTGGGATGCACTGGGATGCACTGGGATGAACTGGGATGCAGGACTGGGGTTGGGATGCAGGATGGGGATTCACTGGGATAAACTGCTGTGAAAGACTGGGGTTGGGATGCATCAGGGCTGGCATGGGAATGCACAGGGATGCAGCGTTGGGATGCACTGGGATACACTGGGGCACAGGACTGCCATGCACTGGGATTGGGATTCATTGGGGAGCAGGCTGGGGATGCATCCAATGCTCGGCCGAGACGAGAGAGAAGTGAAAAATTCTCCCATTTTTGGGGAAGCCAAATTATTTTTTATTTTACCCTTCTCCCTTTAAACTCATTTTTTTTCTCCTCCTCTCCCCCCAAAAAAAGTTGGGCTCTTCCATGCATGTCATTTTTCAGGAGGAAGGGCAGGAGGGGGTGTCCAGGTGTTATTTTCAGAGATTCCCCTTGCCCCACCAAGAGCCTTCTCCAATAATCCTCCCAATTCCTTATTTTGGGAATGTTGGGAAAAGAGAAAGAAGCACCCAAACCTCCAGGTGAAGCTGGAGGGAGAGAAATCTCATGATGGTGAAAATTCTCCTGGTTTAGGTGCTTTGGAAAAGGAACAACTTGAAAAAGTAATGATATTATTGCAATTTTTAGCCCAGCCTGGGGTTGTGCTTCTTCTGCTGTCTCTGCTGGGGCTCCTGTTTGGGCTTGGATTGATGGGAGAGGTGGAAAGTGAAGCCAACGGGGAATTGGGAATGAAACCCTTCGGAGCAACGAGGTCTTGGAGCCACCTGATGTCCAGCAGAGCAGGGAATCTCCGCTCCCTCCAGCTGGGCTTGGTGGGGTGTGTTATGGAGCCCTTTGACGAGGTGATTTGGACTGGGTGACCCTTAAATCCTGGAATTCCAGAAGGATTGGGATTGGAAAGGCCCTCCAAAGGGTCGTTTAGGCCCTTCAGCATGGGCGGGGACAGGAATTTATGGAAGCCCTTGGTGATGGGGTGGCTTTAAAAAGAGATTAAAAAGATACAAAGTACATCTAAAATAACAAAGTAGATATAAAATATACAAAGTGTATATAGAAATAACAGCATAAAAATAACAAAGTATCTAAACCAAGACAGGATATGTGAAACATACCAAAAACGTTTGATACATGCAAAAATACACTAGATATAAAATATGCAAAATAGATATAAAATATGCAATAGATGTAAAATAGCCCAAGTAGGTATGAAGTAGCCAAAATGTATGAAGCAGCCAAAATATGTATAAAATACACACAAAAAATATATATATATAATACACACACACACAAATATATATAATACACAAAATAGATATAAAATCTATATGAAAAGATGTAAGGAACAGAAGCAGGGTGTTCTGTGAAGTTGTTTCAAACCAAACACGTGCGGTCTCAGCGTTGCAGTGCTCCGGGACCGCGGCACAAATAGCACGTTACGGAATTACTGCGGGGAAAAAACCCCCCAAAACCCCAATTCCAGGAGTGTCCAAGGGGGCTGGGAGCTCCTCAGGACCTGCTGCTGCGTTCCTGCCTTTCCTCCCGCTCTCCCAGTTGCCGCCTCATCCTCCCCGGTGCCCCGGGGAGCGGCGTGACCTGCCCGTGCCCGGCGAGGCGGCAGCGGGGTTTTGGCAGCGCCGAGCCTGTCCCTCCCCGGGCAGGGCGAGCCCAGAACCCGTCCTGCTGCATTTCCCCCACGCAATCCCAGCGGGTCCCTCCCCGGGGCTGGAGCCGAGCCCCGGCGGCTCCCGCTGACGCATCGTCTTGTGAGCTGAGGTGGCCGGGCCCTCGTGGCTCCGCCGGTGGCACGGTGGGGGGGTTTAACCCGGGCCTTGGTTTCTCTCCCGCCGTTTTCCAGGTGATCGAGGATTTCTACAACCGCACGTGGCTGTACCGGTATGAGGAACCCATCAGCCCCGCCACCCTCACCACGCTCTGGTCCCTCTCCGTCGCCATCTTCTCCGTCGGGGGCATGATCGGCTCCTTCTCCGTGGGGCTCTTCGTCAATCGCTTTGGGAGGTGAGGGCAGAGCCCGGTGGGTCCTTGGTGGGTCCATGGTGGATCCATGTTGTATCCCTGGCAAAAAACTGTGGTGCATCCACAGTGGATCCATGGTAGATCTGTGGTGGATCCACGGTGGACCTCAATGAGGGGGTTGTGCAGCCTCACCCCGCCCTGGCATTCCCACTAGGGTGGATTTGGGTGCTCCCTCCTGCCCAGGGCTGATGTTGGGGGTTCTCCCGGTGTTCCTCATGGTCCTTTTCCCATCCTTCCCCAGGCGCAACTCCATGCTGATGTCCAACATCCTGGCCTTCGTGTCAGCCGTGCTCATGGGCTTCTCCAAGATGGCTTTCTCCTTTGAGATGCTCATCCTCGGCCGCTTCATCATCGGCCTCTACTCCGGCCTCACCACCGGTTTTGTGCCCATGTATGTGGGCGAGGTGTCCCCCACTGCGCTCCGGGGGGCCCTGGGGACCTTCCACCAGCTGGGCATCGTCCTGGGCATCCTCATTGCTCAGGTGAGTGATGCAGAACTTTTTATTGGGGGGGGAGTGTTTCCTCTGATTTTGGCACTCATGGTCGCAAGGTCTGCAGGGATGAGGTGCTGTGGGTCTGTGTGGCCCTCCAGGTGGAGCTGGGGTGGGGTGGTTGAAGCTGGAGCTCAGCAGGAGCAGGGTGGGATGGTGGATCCATGGTTGGAGCTCAGCAGGAGCGGAGATGGGATGGCTGGAGCTCAGCAGGAGGAGGATTGGGATGGTTGGGGCTCAGCAGGAGCAGGGTGGGATGGTTGGAGCTCAGCAGGAGCAGGGATGCCATGGGATCTGAAGGTTTGGGATGGGCAGCACCAGGATATGACTTCTGTTGGCTGCCTGGAAGCAGCACAGCAGCTGTGTCCCCACAGTGGGTGTCCCAGCACCCACGGGCAGCAGAGTTGGGTCCCGCTGGGACTTCTCCAGCTGGGAAAGGGCGGCTCAACCCCTCCTGTCGTTCTCAGGTGTTTGGTTTGGACCTGATCATGGGAAATGACTCGCTGTGGCCACTGCTGCTGGGCTTCATCTTCGTGCCCGCCCTGCTGCAGTGCATCATCCTGCCCTTCGCCCCCGAGAGCCCCCGGTTCCTCCTCATCAACCGCAACGAGGAGAACAAGGCCAAGAGTGGTGAGTGAGCCCTCCCCAAGCCTGTTCCCCAGCACTGGAGGGTTCTTGGCTGCTCCTCACCCCACCTGTCCCCCCCCCTTTAGTCCTCAAGAAGCTGCGGGGCACAACGGACGTGAGCAGTGACCTGCAGGAGATGAAGGAGGAGAGCCGGCAGATGATGAGGGAGAAGAAGGTGACCATCATGGAGCTGTTCCGCTCGCCCATGTACCGCCAGCCCATCCTCATCGCCATCGTCCTGCAGCTCTCCCAGCAGCTCTCGGGCATCAACGCGGTGAGTCCCGGGGTAGCAGCGCGTTCCAAGTTGGAAGGGACCCACGAGGATCATGGAGTCCAGCTCTTGATGGCCCATGTGGGCGTCAAACCCACGACCTGAGCTCATTCAGGTTCAGGTTGTTTCACCCACAGCCTGGGTTGTGTCGGCCTCAAGGCCTGACTTGAGGCGCTTCCCTGCCCTTTGTAGGTTTTCTACTACTCCACCAGCATCTTCGAGAAGTCGGGGGTGGAGCAGCCCGTCTATGCCACCATCGGCTCCGGCGTGGTGAACACGGCCTTCACGGTGGTCTCGGTGAGTGCTGGCCCCCCGAGGTCCCACGGGAGGGAGCAGGGGCCTTTCCTGCAGGCTGGGGAGGTGCTGATGCCGTGTCTCCATCCCCCAGCTGTTCGTGGTGGAGCGGGCCGGGCGCAGGACCCTGCACCTCATCGGCCTGGCGGGGATGGCAGGGTGTGCCATACTCATGACCATCGCCCTCACGCTGCTGGTGAGTGCTGGGCGCCCAGGGGATGGGTGGGCTGGGAGGGGGAGGAAGGACTTATCCTTCTCAGGGTGATGGCTGAGGTCCCAGAATTCCCATCTCCAGCTGGGAGAAGCCTGGTGGCTCCTCTGCCAGCACCAGCTGGCTGCTGCCTTGCCCTTCAGGTGCTTCATTCCCCTTCTCCACACCGACCTTCTCCCTCTCCCTTGCCCAGGACCAAATGCCCTGGATGTCCTACCTCAGCATCGTGGCCATCTTTGGGTTCGTGGCCTTCTTTGAGATCGGCCCTGGCCCCATCCCCTGGTTCATCGTGGCCGAGCTGTTCAGCCAAGGCCCCCGCCCCGCGGCCTTCGCGGTGGCCGGGCTCTCCAACTGGACCTCCAACTTCATCGTGGGGATGGGCTTCCAGTACATCGCGGTAATCACGGGGGGACCACAGGGGGGCACAGGGGACACGGGAATCCAGGTGTCTGGAGGGGGGTCCCAGGAATCTGGGGGGAGTCGTGATCCCACACACCCAGACTGGGTTGTTTCTGGAAGAACCAGTTCTGGATCAGGGATGGAGGTGGTGTCTGGCCAGATCCTGATGATGGGTCCTGGCAGTGGATCCCTATGCCAGACTCAAGTGCAGGATCCCATTGCTGTATCCTGCTGCCAAATCCTAGTGCTGGGTCCAGTTGCTGGATCCCAGTGCTGGATCTCATTGCCAGATTTCAGTGTTGGGTCCTGGTGTCAGGTCCCGGTGCTGGAACCCAGTGTTGGATCTCAGGGCCATGTCCTTGAGCCCTAAAACCTGGGCTGAGGTTTGGCTGGGGAGATCCCTTGGGGAGAGGGATGGGGCTGGGACCTGGGGAAGGAGCAGGGATTCTGATGGATCATCTCAACTTGAGATGTTCCATGAAAGGAGGACCTGGGTGGTCGCCAGATGGTCCTTCAGCTGTGGTCCATCCCTCTGGTGAGTCCAGAGTGGGGAATGGAGCTGGGGAGGGGTCTGCAATACCATGAATGTTTGAAGGAGCTGGGGGGACCTTCTGACTCTCTGCAGCTCCCTGACAGGAGGGAGGAACCCAGGGGGTGGTTTGGACTCTGCTCACAGGGAACAAGGGACAGGATGAGAGGAAACGG
This sequence comes from Lophotriccus pileatus, assembly GCA_035583135.1. Lineage (NCBI taxonomy): Eukaryota > Metazoa > Chordata > Aves > Passeriformes > Tyrannidae > Lophotriccus > Lophotriccus pileatus. The sequence goes on from JAWWES010000055.1 coordinate 2,153,997, forward strand.
CCTCAGGCTGTGCCAGGGGAGGGTCAGGTTGGATTAGAGAATTCCTTCACGGAAAGGGCAGTCAGGCACTGGCACAGCTGCCCAGGGCAGTGCTGGTGTCCCCATCCTTGGAAGTGTTCAGTGGACACATGGATGTGGCTCTTGGGGATGTGCCGGGTTGAGGGTTGGACTCGATGACCTCGGTGGGCTTTTCCAGCCTAAAGAATTCACTCACCCTCTGCCTCTCTTCCTCCCCAGCAACTCTGCGGCTCCTACGTCTTCATCATCTTCACGGTGCTGCTCGTGCTCTTCTTCATCTTCACCTACTTCAAGGTGCCGGAGACGAAGGGCCGGACCTTCGACGAGATCGCCTCGGGCTTCCGGCAGGGCGGGGGCGGCCAGAGCGACAAGACCCCGGACGAGTTCCACAGCCTGGGCGCCGACTCGCAGGTGTAACCGCTGGGGTGGCACCTCGGGTGGCACCTCCGCCAGCGCCTCCACCCTGACCCAGGGGGGGTTCTTTTTTTTAAAACAAAAAACACTTTGTACAGACCCCAGGCAGGAGGGATTGCGTGCGTGTGTGTGCGTGCGTGCGTGTGTGTGTGTGTGTGGTGGGGGGTCCTACCCTGGTGGGCAGACGCCCCTTTCCTGGCCTCCCCCCCCCCCCGCTGGTTTGTTGGGGACAGACTGAGCTATTTTATTTTTTATTTTATTTTTTTTTGTTTTTAAATTTTTTCCTGGCTAGGAACGATTTTTATTTTATTTTATTCCGTAGCTGGTCTCGTGTCCAGGATTTCAAAGCCCCGTAGGGGTTTTCCAAAACCCACCCAACTCGACCTCCTTCCAGCGGGAAGGCGATTTCCTCTTTTATTTTTTTAATTAACGATGCGATTTTAGGTTATTTAACGACGACGAAAAAATCATGTAGAGATGAAGTTTTTAAAGCTCGAAACTTATTTTTTAACATTCTAATCATAGAAAAGAAAAAAAAAACAAAACACCTAAATTGACTAAATTAAACCCAACAATTATTTAAAAAAAAAACCACAGAAAAACTACAAAAAAAAATGAAAAGGAAGCATCAGGAAAACGAGTTACTTTTATTTTTTCAAGTCTCCTTGATTTCAAGCCCCGTGGTGGGTTCGTGGACGGGGACCTCCCGCCCCGGGGCAGCGCGGAGGACGGAGCCGTCCCGGATGGATCGGTTGGAAAAGGTCAAGCCCAGAGTCGCAGGCTCCTCTGCTCCGCCTGAATTCCAGCTGGGATTGAAGGGAGGGGGGGTGTGGAAAACGGGAGAGGAGGGGTTGGGACGTGTCCTCGTTGAATTTTTGGGGTTAATCTTGGCAATATTTGCCCGACAGTGAAGCGCCAGCGGCAGCCGCACACGACAACATCCCACCATCCCCCTTCCATCACCACCCCCATCCTGGGACTCACCAAATTCCAGCACCGCATGGATTCAGCCGTTTCCTGCTCTGTGTATAGACTGGAAGATATTTATATTATATATATTTTTGTTCAATGGTTGTTAATAGTAGAGTTTTAAGTTATAGTGTTTCTGATTTGACAAAGCCAAGTACTGTAAATATTCTCGTATATTCACACTGTATAATGTATACAAAAGGTACAGAGAAAGGTTATAGTTTCTATAGCAACTAAGAGGAAAAAAAAAAACCAACAAAACAAAAAAAAAAGCTTGTACATGTTTTAGGACGACATTTTTTTTGTATAGTTCTGCACTGTAGTTGTACCTATTGCACTGAATTTCAGGCTGTAGTATATTAAACGAAAAAAAACCAAACAAAAACAAAAACCACGTGAGAAACACTGTCCTTTGCGAACGACGTTGAAAACACACACGGGAAGAAAAAAAAAAATCCAAATAAAAGAGAGCGTTTCCCTGAGTGCAGCTGGTGTGGGAGAGCTCCTGGCACATTCCCAAAGCCACAGAAAAGGTTTTCTGGTTTGTTTTTTTTTTTAAATAGTATCTCTTTTTTTTTTTATTTTATTTATTTGCCTGGTTTGGAAGTGATGACACTTGACCACACGTGGAGGAAAATAAAGGTTGGGGAGGGGGGAGGATTGGGGGGGTTGGGAACGGGGTGAGGAGAAATAAAAGTCTCTATAAAACCCCACCCCTTGCTGAGCTGGTCCTGACGGGGCCTCCGTGTGGGAGTGTGGGTTTTTTTTTTTAAAACAAATCTCTACAGTGAAGTGCCAAGAGGAAGGTGTGTGGTGTGAACAATAAAGGAGAATATTTGCAGCGACCCAGCCAGCCGTGTCCTGTGCCCTTATTTCGTGTCCTGTGCCTTTATTTCATGTTCTATGCCCTTATTTCGTGTCTTGTGCCTTGATTTTGTGCCCTGTGACTTTGTGTCCCATGCCACTATTAGGCATTCTGTGCCTTTATTTCATGTCCCGTGCTTTTATTTCATATCCTATGCCATTATTTCATGTTCTGTGCCTTCTATATCATATTCTGTGCCTTTATTTCGTGTCCTGTGCCCTTATTTTGTGCCCTGTGCCTTTATTTTATGTCCTTTGCCTTTATTTCATATCATACGCCCTTATTTCATGCCCTGTGCCCTTATTTCGTGTCCTGACCCTTGATTTCATATCCTGTGCCTCTGTTTCATGTCCTGTGCCTTTATTTTGCCTCCTGTGCCTTTACTTCATGTCCCGTGCCTTTATTTCACGTCCTCTGCCCTTCTATATCCTGCTCCGTGCCTTGATTTCATGTTCTGGGCCCTTATTTCATGTCCTCTGCCTTTATTTCACATCCTGGGCCTTTATTTCATGTCCTGTGTTTTTATTTCGTGTCCTTGGCCTTTTTTTTTTCATGTCCTGTGCCTTTATTTCAGCAGAGCTGGGCTTTCCCCTGCCCTGCCCGGGATGGTTGTGGAGACGGGGGGGTTTGGGCAGTGCGTGTCCCTGCAAAGCTTTTCCACCTCGGAACGACTCACCTGGTTGCCAAATACCTGCTCTGGGTGTAGGACCAGATTTTAATTGCCTGGAGCAGCCTGGGCTGGGATCAGGGCAGGAGCTGGATGGAGCTTTCTTGCTCTGGGGACCCCAAAAGTGCTCCGAGCCAGGACTGAGCCCTTGGTCGTTTCACAAGCGCCAGGGATGGAAGGAAGGAAGGAGGGAGGGAGGGAAGATGATGCTGCTGCTCCAGGGATTTGGTTTTTCCCCCTGGAGCTGAGAAGGTGCCAAGAGCTGCAAGCCCGAACACTTTCAGGCAAAATCTTGGTCACTTCAGGCTTTTCTTTCTTGAAGCAGCTCTTTGCCCTGGAGGGCAGCGCTGGGCACGGCTGGGGGAGGAAATCGCTCTCCTAATGTCTTTTAAAGCTGCCCGGAATTTTGACGTGCCTGGGGCTCCTCTCCTTGCCTGTGCTGTTCCATTCCCCGCTCCGGGGGTTGCTCAGCCCCCCACAACCTTCGTTTTTCCCCCTGGTTTTGTGTTATTGAACCCCCGGAGCAGCCCCGCAGCCCCTGAGGTCAGCCTGACCACGGAGCACCCGGGGGATTACGGCCACAACCGAGCTCCAAATCCCCGGTGACCCAAATCCTCGGTGCCCTGGGGAATTGTGCCAGCAGGCACAGCCCCCTCCAGCTCCCCCACCCCACACAGAGGGTCGTTCCAGTCCCTTCCAGCATCTCCCACCCCACAGGGATGGTCGTTCCAGCCCCCTTTGTGTCCCTCACCCCATGCAGGTTGTCATTCCAGTCCCTTCCAGCATCCCCCACCCCACAGAGGTGGTCGTTCCAGCCCCCCTAGTGTCCCTCATCCCGTGGAGGTGGTTTTTCCAACCCTCCTGGTGTCCTCCAGCCCATGGAGGTGGCTGTTCCAGCCCCTCCAACATTCCCCACCCCACAGAGGTGGCCATTCCAGCCCCTTCCAGCATCTCCCACCCCACAAAGGTGGTCGTTCCAGCCATGGACAGACCTGATGAGGTGGGAACACCCACCAGCATCTCCTGTAGGAATTCTGGGGTGTCTCCCACCTCTCCCCCAGCCCTGTGCCGAGCCCCCTGACCAGCGTCCTCCCACCCCACAGGCTGGGACGTGGCTAAACCTGCAGCTCTCCCTCCCCAGCAGCTCCAAGCCCTCTAATTGCTCAGGCCCCAGCTTGACGGAGCGTTTACAAAGCACACTTGACTCCAGCCCAGCAATTAAACACCCTCGTAAATCCTGCCCAGGAAAATGAGCCTTAATCGGGGCTTAGGGCTCAGCCAGGTTCCCTTCACCCCTTTCCCAGCCCCAGGGATCACATGCTCCGGCTGCTCCAGAGCCTTCCCAGGGCTCCACGGGCCCTTCCACAGCACGGTCACCCTGAGGGGCCCCTCTGGGGGTTTTGGAATGGTGACATCAGGGGTTCCTCCCCCTGAGGTTGGTGGCAGAGTCAAGGGAGTCCCAGCTCTCCACGTCTCCTTTGGGGTGGAATCTCCAGCTGGAGCCTTGTCTTCCTTTCCCTCAGGGCTGCTCAGAGTCTCCCATGCCCCTGCTGGTCCCTCCTGGAGGGAAGTTCTTCCGGAAGAAGAACAAACTAGGAGGGGAACAAACTCGTCTCTCTGCCCAGAGCTATGAGAGTCCTCAAAGCTCTGCAGAAAGAGGAAACTCTGAGCACCCTGCTCCAGTGGAAGGTGTCCAGGGTGGAACTGGAAGAGCTTTAAGGTCCCTTCTATCCCAAACCAGCCTGAGATTCCAGGAAAACTGGTTTGGAGATGGAAGGGGCTCTGCAGAGACCTGCAACACCTCGTCAACCAGGTCCCTGGGAGCAGCTGCCCACCCTGTGTCCCTCCCCTATCCCTCCACGGGATCTCCTTCACCAAACTGGAAGGCAAAGCCCAGGAAACCAGTAACAAACTCACCTGAGCTGCTCTTGGCTCCTGGCCAGCCCAGGTGAGGCCATGAGAGGCTGTTTGCTCATTCACAGCCTGGCCAATAATGGTTTATTCATGGTGTGCTGGGGGGGGTGCCTTTGTTTCTCACCCTGAGAAGCTTCCAGAGGTGGAGCAGCACCACACGAAGGTTTAACTCAGACCAAAGTGTTTACTTTCCAAAGAGTTTGGGACAGACAGGGAACAACAGCTGGGAAGGGGCAGCAGAGAGAAGGAGGGTGGGCTCGTGACGCTCGTGGTGTCCAGGAACCTGGGAAGAGATAACCTGGCCAAACACCGGGATCTGGCAGAGCCAGTTCTTACTCTGTATGGGAAAAGTTGGCATTAATCAGCTCCAACAGGTGGCTGATGGTTTCTAGAGACTCTTGCTGGGGCAGCTCTTTGGCCAGGTCGAAGGCTTTCATCCCCACCTCCCGGGCCTGGAATGGGACAGGAGAAACACACAGGGATTGTCAGGAATTTGGCTTTTCTCGCGGGTAAATACCTGCCAGTGGAGGAGCAGCCTGGAGCAGATCCAGGCTCCCTTTTCGAGGTGACCTGTACAAGCTGCTTTACAGGAGAGCCTAAAGCTGCCAGATCTCATATTTAGGATCCAGTGGTGAAGACAGAAGAGATTATTGACCCCAACCCCCCTATCCTGGACATCCCATCTAATGTAGCTCATCTGAACATTCCAAAGCTCTTTCAGGGGAAAAAAACCCCAGCTGTATTGACTCAGTCTGAACTAAATCACTCATTTTCCTCAGCAAGGAACTAAATCATTTCCCCTGTTAGCTCTTCCAGGGATTAGACATTCTTACAGTTATAAAGCTTTGTCTTCTTTCTAATTTGAATTTGTTTCCTTGTGTCTTCCAAACACTCCCATGGCTGTGGCTTTCTCCGAGACAATGAAGAGACCATTAATATTTCAACACAGTGTTTTGCACCATCTGTATTTCCACTTCCCAAAACACAGGCAGGAGAAACTCAGGGTTTTTGAGCTGAGTCTGAAGAGAGGATTTCTAGGTGGTTTCTGCTCAGCACTTCCTCAAAATCAGTTCTTGGTAAGGCACAGAAGTTACCAGTCACCTCTGGAATTTTTAGCCAGGAAAATACAGGGGTGCAAATTCTAAACTGATTTCCAGGCTGCAATAGAGCCAACCCTGAACCCAGAGGAGTCTGGAGTGTGAGGCCCGTGTCCTGCTCGCTGTGTGACACTTCATCTGATGCCTAAAGGCAGCCTGTGACACTGCCAGGATAGCCCAGGGAAAGGATGAACATGGAATATGTGGATAACTGCAGGAGCTGCTGTGGATGGCAGAGAGAAAAACAGCTCCAGAGGGATTGTCAGCCTTTACAGGTCAGCTTGGGAGAGACCTTAAAGATGATCCAGTTCCACCCCCTGCCACGGGCAGCGACACCTTCCATTATCCCAGGTTGCTCCAAGCCCCGTCCAACCTGGCCTTGGACACTTCCAGGGATGGGGCAGCCACAGCTTCTC
>JAWWES010000055.1:2160456-2174541 GCA_035583135.1 Lophotriccus pileatus
GAATATTCCCCCCCAGTATCCCAGCCAAGCCATTCCTCTGAAGCCACCACGTGCAGATCTCTGAGGCAGCTCCAATGATCTGTCCCCCATCCCTGCAGGGCTCTTGTGGGCTTGGGAGACATTCCAGGGGAACAAACGTTCCAGGAGATGGAGGAACCCCCCAAAAACACTTGGCCAAGCCTTCCAGCCACGACTTACCTTTTCCAAATCCAGGCCCAGGTAGTGGAGCATGGCCAGGGCGTGCAGGACTCGGGCTGTCTCCTCGGGGAGCTGCTGCTGCTCCCTGACCCCCAGCAGGGCCTGCAGCACCCGCGTCGCTTCTTCCTGATGGGCTTTGGCTGCACAGGGACGGAAATATCCCGTTGGATGGGTGGATTTGGGCAAGGGAATACATTCCAAACTGCCCCGTCAGCTCTTCCAGACATCAAAGCATTTCTATGACAAACATCAACACAGTGTGAGGGTGCTGAGGCCCTGGCATGGCTGTGGCTGCCCCTGGATCCCTGGAAGTGCCCAAGGCCAGGTTGGACGGGGTTTGGAGCAACCTGGGACAGTGGAAGGTGTCCCTGCCCGTGGCAGGGGTGGAATGGGATGAGCTTTAAGGTTCGTCCCAACCCCCCAAAGCAGTCTGGGACTCTGTGATTCCATGCCCATGAACAGAACTCTTTTCACCAGTCAGCGATTGTGCTGATCAGCCTTTAGTGAGGATGTGAGTCACAGAAACTGCAGCAGAAGAACAACTCTCCTACTCCTGTCACAACAAAGACGGTCTCCTGTAGCCCTGCCTTGGTGTGGTTCCTTCTTTGAGAGCTCCTGATGGAGACAATGCCAGGAAATGGGATTCAGAGAAATGTTCCTCTTAGAAGCACAGATAGTTTGAGCTTAAAGCTCCTCCCATTCCACCAGGGACACCTTCCACTAGACCAGGCTGCTCCAAGCCCTCTCCAATCTGGCCTTGAACACTTCCAGGGATAGAAATTCCCTTCCCTGACAATATCCCACTTAGCATGGATGGTAGAAAGGAGACAAAAACCAGAGTCTGCTCTGGCTGCAGTGGAGCTTGGGGTAGTACCAGGCTCATTAATGCTTTGGGCACATGTATGTCCCCCGGCCTCTCTCCTGTGAATATTCTCCTGATTAACACATCCCATTATCAGGACAGGCTTTTCCATGGAGCAGCTCTGCTCTGCTGCTCCAGGAGAGAGCTGTAACCCCACCTAAAGGAGGGGAAATGTCACCTTCATAATTAAAGGGAGACAAAGGAGCAGCAGAGAAATGCAGAGAACGTTCCAGTCTCAAGTTGCATCAGGGGAGGTTTAGATCAGATATTAGGGAAAAAAATTGTCGTGGAAAGGCATGGAAAGCATTGGAACAGGCTGTCCAGGGAGCTGGTGGAGCCACCACCCCTGGAAGTGTTCAGGAAATGTGTGGATGTGGCACCTGGGGATGTGGGTTAGGGGTGAACGTGGCAGTGCTGGGGGAACAGCTGGGCTTGGTGATTTTAAAAGTCTTTTCCAACCCTAATGATTCCATGATTCTGTGAAGTGGAATCAAATCCTGCAAGGCAAAATCTTGCTGCAGTCACTGCCAAGGGTGTGTGAAAGGGAGTATGTGGACAGAGAGGGCAAAGCTGCTGTCCCTCCGTGGAAAACCCTCATTCCCGAAGGCGCCTTGTGGCACAATCCACTGAACACCCAAAACACACGGAATTCCCACTGAGGTTGGTCTCTGGGAATGCCACACCAACCCTAACACTGTGAACGTGCTCTGTAGGGTGCACAGACTCTTCCAAGCCCCACTTTCCAAGTGGTTCTGGGGCAACAGCAGCTCTTACTCATCCTGTCCTCGGCCACCTCCCCGTCGTCGGCCCACGGAGCCGCCTCGGCGCGGGCCCGGAGCCACCGGAGCCGTCCCTGGTGCTCCTGCAGTGAGCTCAGCAGCCAGGAATGCCACAGCCTGGTCACCTGGCAGGAAGCACAGGAATTATTTCACTTGTGTGGGTACCTGGTATTCCTTGTTCTCCAAACAATGTCTCGGGCAGGGCCTCTCCGCGTGCCGGCGGGTCACTGAGCCACGGATGTTCCACGCCGGGATCGCTCTGGCTTCTCCCACACGGGCCCAGCTGGGACCTCATTTCTCCACCTGAGCGCTGATTTTTAACCAAACTTGGAGCAATCCAACCAAGATACTCACCCAAAGTATAGTTTGGAGGTGGATCGTGCAGGTCCCCAAAGCTTCATTTCCACAAAAATCGCTCCGAACAAATGAAAGCTCGTTTCCCCTCCCCCCCGCTTATTAAATCAACTAGGTAATTAGATAATTCAGTTAGATAATTATCAATTAGATAATTCAGTTATTGAATCAGTTAGATAATTATTACTTTCCTCTCTTGATCAGGCCATTCTGAGAATCTTTAATCGGCGTGACTTTTCATTGATTCCCAGCATTAATTTTAGGTGGTTTGTGTCCTGCTCTTCCCTGGCTTTGGAGCCTCCTTGGAGACCCTCTCTCCTTTAACCTTTAGCACAGGGAATTTAAAGGCAAAGCTGCTTTTTGACAAGTATTTGGCTGCTCAAACTGAAGACAATTTAATTAACAATCCTGAGCACAGGATTAAAGTCTCCCGCTTTTTAACTCGGAGAATTATTTAAGGATGAGAAGGGTTTCTGAGACTGAGCCTAAAAGGTTTGATGTGGTCACCAGCACATCGATTAAAAGCTGGGAAAACATTGAAAAAAGCCCCCCAAAAAACCTGAGGAATGATGGATTTGGTTCTACCAACCTCAGTGTAGAGAGAGTTTGCCACATCCATTTTATTGCGGTGGAGGAAAATGTTGGCCATGTGGAAATACCCTCCAGAGACCTCGATGGCATCCACTCCAAAGGCAGAAGCAGCAAGATAAACCTGAAATCAATATTAAACACACACACACAAAAATAAACCCCAGAAGTTTAATGTTCATGTCAGAGCTGGGAAGTTTTCCCTTATGGATTAATAATATTGCAGCTGTTCGGGGTTTGTTACGTTGCAAGGGTCGGTGGTACCTCGTTGGGACTGGAAAGCCTGGTGCTAAAAAGCTGGATTTGGGGGGTTATGTAGAGGAATGAGGTATTAAAAAACTGGATTTGGGGGTTTATCCATAGGAGGGAGGTACTAAAAAGGCGTGTTTTGGGGTTGATCCATAGGAATGAGGTATAAACCCCTGTATTTTGGGGCTTTAATCCAAGTGTTCCATGGGAATAAGATATTAAAAGCTGCATTTTGGGGCTTTATCCATAGGAATGAGGTACTGAAAAGGTGTGTTTGGGGGTTCTGTAAAGGGATGAGGTACCAAAAATTGTATCTGGGGGTTGTACAAATGAATGAGATATAAAAGCTGCATTTGGGGGTTACCCATAGGAATCAGGTCCTACAAAGCTGCATTTTGGGGTTATCCATAGGAATAAGCTGCGTTTTGGGGTCAATCCATGGGAATGCAACACCCCAACCCCCCCCTTTTTCCTGGGCCAGTAGAACCTTTGGAACGTGTTCCCCTCAATCCAGGGCAGGTTTCCCGTGTCCTCCCCACCCCTGTGCCCGTCCCACCTCTCCCAAATCCCACCCTGCTGCCTTCCCAGCCCCACTGGAGCCTCTGGAGCCGGGATTGGGAAGGCACTGGTGCATTCCAGCTATTCTGAGCTGGCGTGTGACTCTCAGCAGATCCCAGACACGCAGCCAAAGGTCCCAGCAGCTCCTGGGCTGCTCCAACCTGGAACAACCACTTGCTAAGAGCAAAAAAAAAAAACTCACTACCTGGTGCCCTTTCAGGCAGCACATTGAGGAATCTTAAAAACCATTTTGGGGATGTCTCAAAGCTTCCCATTGTGGGAATCTCGAATTCCCAAAAGGGTTTATAGTGTTAAGAAAAGGCTGGGTTGTGTCTGTTAGAATGGAAAGGGTCTAATTCTTGGCCCTCGTCCCGGACACCCACACAAAGCCACTATCAGATTCCCCAGGAGTGGGGAGCCATCACTCGGCACAGGATAAATTTAGTCACCACGGGACAGAAATAGGAGGTGGAGAAGTTCATCTGGCTTTGGAGGATCAAATGGCAGGCAAAGCATCCCCAGGAACACAGCTGGCAACCCCCCCTCCAATATAACAAACTGTTCTCGTGGCTCAAAGGGTTGAATTGGGGAAACTCAACCCTGAAATGGGGTGACTGAACCAGACGATGAAAGAGTTAAATAAGGGGTTAATTAAATATTGGCTGGAGGTCTGGGAAAGTATTGAGGGAAATAATGGCCAAAATGTAAGTTATCTGTGGGATAAAAAGTGACAAGATGAGTTTGAGGCAGGAATGTCTGGGCATCTCAGCAAAGCTGATGGATGGATTTAAAGGGAGAGAAGGAATGTGACAAGGACACAAGGAATGTGACAAGGAATGAGACAAGGAGTGGCTGAGGGAGCTGGGGGGGCTCAGCCTGGAGAAAAGGAGGCTCAGGGGGGACCTTCTGGCTCTGTAACATCCTGACAGGAGGGGGGAGAAGAGGGGGGTCAGTCCCTGCTCCCAGGGAACAAGGGACAGGATAAAACGGCCTCAGGTTGTGCCAGGAGAGTGTTAGATTGGATATTGGGCTCCCATGTGGACACACTGGTGTCTTAGATCCATCCAGTTCAGGTTTTTGGGATGTGCACCCTCTCAGGATCCCATGTTTGCCTGCTGGGCTTTCCATATCAACCTAGAAGGAGGGAAGGAATCAAACCCAAGGTGTTCCTGTATTTCAGGTGACTCACATCAGTGGCCAGGTGATACAAAGCCTGGTCAAGGTTTTCTTGAGCGACATAAAACAGCCCCAGCCCACGGTGTAACTTGGACTGGACAGCAGCAGGACAATCTGGGGTCTGCAGGACGATCCACTCGGCCTCAGAGAGGTACTTGGATGCCTGTCGGAGATTCCCAGTGCCTGCAATGCCATGTGGAAAAAAGCGGGGAGATAAGGAGGACAAAGAGCAATTTTTTAAGCTGGAAAGTCAGAGGATTCCACCTGCTGCCCCTTTGGGTGGTTGGATGTAGAGATGGAGTTTGTGGATTCCCCACTTCTCTCCCAAAACCACAAAATCCAGGATGGTTTGGATTGGGAAGGACCTTAAAGCCCACACAGTCTCACCCCTGCCATGGGCAGGGACAACTTCCACCAGCCCAGGTTGCTCCAAGCCCCGTCCAACCTGGGCTTTGACACTTCCAGGGATGGGGCAGCCACAGCTTCTCTGGGCACCCTGTGCCAGGGCCTCCCCACCCTCACAGCCAGGAATTCCTTCCCAATATCCCAGTCTAGATCAACTGTCTTTCAGCTTATAACCATTCCCCCTTGTCCTGTCACTCCATCCCTTGTCCCAGGTCCCTCCTCCAGCTCTCTTGGAGCCCCTCCAGGCACTGGAAGGGGCTGTAAGGTCTCCCTGGACTTTCTCTTCCCCAGGCTGAACCCTCCCAGCTCTCCCAGCCTCTCCAGAGGGTTTATTGCCCTCAGTATCTCTGGAACACGTGTCCCAAACAGGTTCACTCCATGACTCGCACGTTATCACACTGGAATTACTCACAGGGATTTTTTTCCCCTGCTCTCACCACACCATTTGGGACGAGCGCCGAGCCAGCCCCGCTCTGCCGGCGGGGCATTGTGTGTTCCAGAATGGCGCTGATTTACAGGGAGCTCTCAGTCCTCTGCCCATGGCTCAGCAGAGCAGCTCCCGTGCCCTAATTTTGCCGTGTTTTCCAAAGCACACAACGAGGAAAAGCTCTGCTAGGGCAGAGCAGGATTTGTGAATGGGCATATTTGTGAATGCGCACCCAGACGTTCCTGGGGTGCAATGTCCTTGGGGAAAAAAAGGTGAGCAGACCTTCATTCGGCTTCTCTTGTGGGAGCTGGGGGAGAGGGAGTGAACGTTCCAGCTGCTCTCATTGATTCTCCTTCCCAGACCCACAGAAAGGGGATGTGAGGGGGGTGTGTGTGTGGCACTTCTCAAATCTCCCTGCAACGCCCTTGAGGCACAGCAGGGCACATGGAGCTGGCCCTTCCCAGATAAATGGGAAAAGGAAACCAGAAACCTGACCCCAGGGAGGCCTTGCCCTTGCCAGGGGTTGGATTCAGACAATGCTCACCCGTGGAGGCCTCGGCCAGGAGGAGATAAACAGGCACCAGTCGCAGGGAGCTCCAGCCGAACAGGCGGGCGCTGAAGCGAAGGGCCTGCAGGGCTGCAGGGAGAGCTTCCAGGGCCTTCCCTTCCCAAAGGAACCCCTGGGCAGCGCTGAAAGCCACCTCCACGATGGAGTTCTGCAGGGAAACATGGGGTAGGGCAGGGGCAGAAGAGAGAAGGAGAGAGAGAAACGCAGAATCACTGGTTTGGGTTGGAGCGACCCAGAAAAATTCGTCTTGTTCCATCCCCTGCCATGGAATGAAATCATGGAATCCCAGACGGGTTTGGGTTGGAGGGACCTGAAAGTCCATCTCACTCCATTCCCTGCCATGGAATGATATCACAGAATCACTAGTTTGGGTCAGAGGGACCTTAAAGCCTATTCTATTCTGTTCCCTGCCATGGAATGAAATCAGAGAATCCCAGGTTGGTTTGGGCTGGAGGGACCCAAAAGCCCATCTCATTCCATCCCCTGCCATGGACAGGGACACTTTCCACCCCCAGCCCAGGTGGTTACAATTACACAGCCTCCTTTCAAATAAAGTTTTCAGACTCTAAAGCAGTGATTGTAATGCAGTTTGTGGCTGTAATTAATAGGCAGACATTAAAGCTGTCATATTAGAGCATATTAGAGCGTATTAGAGCTTGGCTTCGTTCCTGCTCCAAGCAGGAACAGCTTTGGCCATCCTTGCAGGTCATGTGGTGTCTTCCAGGATGAAGAATCCTTTACTGCTCCTGACAAGGGCTCATGAGGCCCAGCTGTGAAGCACAGAAAACGATCATCACAAGACCAGAGCCGAGATCAGACAAAGGGGCTCCGCCGGGCCCTGCCGGGAACGCTGCTGACTCAGAGGCAGCGGAGCAGCTCCGGCGGTGCCAGCCGGGCACAGCTCCAGCTGCCGGAGCCAGGGAGCCAGGAGAGAGCTCCTCACACGGAGTGCAGCTTCATCCCACCCTCTCCTGGCCAGCTCTGGGCTGGTGCTTCAGGTGCACAGGCTGGAAACAGGTCAAAATGTGTTACACCCGGAAAATCCACCCCCAGGGTTTGTGGGGCAGCAGCGTCTGGGTTTGTCGTCAGAAGCCATAAGTTATCCCGCACTTATCCATGCCTAGCTCCTCCCTGCCTTTTGCTGCTCCTGCCAGTCCACACCATTTGGTCTTTTCACCCTTTGCAGCATCTGCTGTGACCCCCACAAACAGCTCCATCCAAATGCTGCTCCCTGCCAGGATTGTGGATGCTGTGCCCTCAATGGGAAAAAGAGCTGGGATACTTGGAGAATCCCAGAGTGGTTTGGATTGCAAGGCACCTTAAAGCCCATCTTGTTCCACTGTGGGCAGGGACACCTTCCACTAGACCAGGTTACTCCAAGCCCCATCCAGCCAGTTCCCAACACTTCTCCATCAGCTTTTCCCACCAGTGGTGCTGCAGGAAAGCTTCCTGGGAAGCAGTGGGACTGCAGGGAAGCTGCTGGGAAGCAGTGGGATGGCAGGGAAGCTGCTGGAGAGCCCTGCTAAGTCAGAGAGGCCCTGACTCTCCCTGGACACCACAGAAAATACCATTTCACCTCTTTATTACCTTCTACCTCCAACTAGGGCTGAGCTGGGCAGAGAAATCATTCCCAGGGCTCCTGGGGGCCGGGCTTTGGCATTTTGCTGAGCTCCAAGGGTTCAGAGTGAGGCAGAGAGGGTCATGCCAGGGGTGAAGGAGCAGCTCTGGGACAGGGAAGCTCCAGGACAGCCCGGGAGCATTTCCTGGAGATCCTGGCTGAGGTAAAGAGACACTGGTTTGGATAAATGAGAGCTTCAAAGAACACAGCCCAGAGCAAGAGCCCCCTGCCAAGAGCTGGAAAACACAGCAGCCATCCCTGAGCTACCAGAATATGGAGAGGGAAAAGGAAAGTTTTCCTCAGAAGCTGTGGCTGCCCCTGAACCCCTGGAAGTGTCCAAGGCCAGGTTGGAGCAACCTGAGCTAGTGAAAGGTGTCCCTGCCCATGGCAGGGGGTTGGAATGATGGTCTTTGAGGTCCCTCACAACCCAAAGCAGTCTAGGATTCTGTGAAAGCCAAACTGTATGCAGGGAGCACGTGGTGCCCAGGGGAAAGCCAGGCCACGCTTGGGGCAGCAGCAGGAAAAGCTGGTATTTCTCAGGCTGCTTTTTCTGTCTGTGCCAGGCTGGTGCAACCAGCAGGGCCCTGGTGCGTGGGCACGGCCCAGATTGGCATCTGGGAGGGGCTGGAGATTGGGATCATGCCTTTTTTTACTCCTTGTCAATGGGATCATCTCTGCTTCCCAAGAGTGAACTATCTGAAACATCTGCAGAGCTGGGTGTTGGACTCTGGCACAGCTTCCAGGAGGAGAAGGAAGGGCAGGAGACAAAAGCAGCCCTGAAGCCCTGAATATTTTCTACCACAGTTCCAAGCCGGGGGGGGGACCATTCCCTTTGGCCCTGAACAGCCCTGGAGGGATCATTGGATCATTCCCTTTGGCCTGAACAGTCCTGGAGTGATCACTGGATCATTCCCTTTGGCCTGAACAGTCCTGGAGTGATCACTGGATCATTCCCTTTGGCCTGAACAGTCCTGGGGGGATCATTCCCTTGGTCCCTGGCCTGGTTTTCCCCCTTTCCCAGAGCTCCACACCCCCAGCCCTGCTCACTTTGGGCTCTTTTCATGTGAGCTGCAATTAGAGGTTGCTCTGAACTGCCCCCACACAGCTTTTCGGGGAGGCCAAGGACCCCAGCTCTGCTCCAGGTGGGAGCAGGGGGGTTGGGAACATGCTCAGGGTTCAGTGCCACATCCATTACCCACTCCCAAACTCACGGTGTGCCTGCAGAAAGGAGGATTTAGGGAGGGAGGAAGGTCCCATCAGTTCAGGCCGAACCTGCAGCTGCCATGGCTGGAGCTCTGCCGGGGCTGGATCCTCTGGGATCTTTTCCCATGCCCAGGGGCTGTGGGGAGCTGACATCACAACATCACACGGGCAGGTGAGGCTCTTTTCCAAACAGAAACTTGGAGTTCTGTCAGTTTGGAGGTGCTGGCTTCGAGCACCCCCAAGGCTACGTTGACAGCAGCAGATTTCTATCAACAAAGCTCTGGAACCCAGACGAGGAACAGGAATGAAACTCCTCACTCCTGGCTCCCTGCTCCTGGAGCCACTGGGCATTGGGATGTGCCCAAGCTTTCCTGTGTCCTGGCTGGGGCTGGAGCTCTGTGTTTTCTAAACAAACACTGTGCAGGAGGGGAGAAATGCAGCAGAAACGTTCAAAAAACACCAAACCCATGGGCAGGCTCCGGGCACCAGGTTTTTGCTCTGGTTATCTTGAGACTGCAGAGCTTTCCCCCTCAGCTCCAAAGGCCTTTTTTAATGGAATCCCAGACCAGGGTTGGGTCGGGGGAGACCTTAAATTCATCTCATCCCACCCCCTGCCATGGGCAGGGACACCTTCCACTAGCCCAGGTTGCTCCAAGCCCCGTCCAACCTGGCCTTGGACACTTCCAGGGATTCAGGGGCAGCCACAGCTTCTCTGAGCAACCTGTGCCAGGGCCTGCCCACCCTCCCAGGAAAGAACATTATAAAACATTTTGTTGGCTGTGGAAGAGGAACGTGATGCAGCCAGTGAGACAGGGCACTAAATAACCTCCCCCTTTCCCAGATCCTTTCAGTCTGGCTGCCACAAACCCTGCTGGGCACAAAGGCACTTTCTCACTCTCTTCTTCTTCTCTTCTCACCTCTCCCTCTCTCTGGGAGAGCCACCAGGTCACCAAGGGATTTCCAGAGCCTCCCTCCTTTCTTCAGAAAGAAGGAAGGCAAAGTGTTGCAGCAAAGAAGGAAGGCAAAGTGTCCCAGCACGTCCCGTTCCCAGAACCTATTTTATTTAACCAGGCTGGAGACAAAGGTCAAAGAACAGACATTGTTCAGGGCTGTTAAAGGGCCCATTAAAGTCTCTCCTTTAAAGGAGACTCAGTCTGCAGTCCCTGCCTTCCCAGGCTGAACCAGGTGAACCCCAACCCAGAACAACTCCCTCTCCTCCTCCAGCCCTTCCTACTGGCTTTCCCTGCCCCTAATTAACCCAGCTGATTACCTTCTAGCTAATCAAGGAGCACTTCCTCCAGCTGTCACTCACGTGGCTCTTGGGATGTGTAAGGGATGATTTGAGTTGTTATAAAGTCAGTGATGTAACCACAGGGTTCAATAGAAGGGGAGTTCCTTGGAACAGCTTCAAGCATTCCTGGGTGGAAAAATATCCTGCCACACCCCTTGTGACAGCGATTTTCACCTTCCCTGCGGACTTTATAAAGGATCAACTTCAGCAGACTGAGGAGGTTTGGCACTTTCTGGGCCATACTGGCCTGACACACCTTCTCTGTGGACTTTGCTCCACGGGCTCACGTGGGGTTTTCAGCCAGACAGGAGTTTCCAAACCAGCCTGGGCTGTCACTGCCCAGCTCCTGTAAAACCCAGAGGAATCTGATGCCCAAAGCCTGTCACGAGCTCTCCCCAGGCAGCACTTTTGCCTTCACAGGTCAGCCCTCCCATCCCCCAACCTCTGGAACTGAATTTAGAATTCCTCTATTGGGATTCTCCCAAAAAACACAACAGCAATGATCTGATCCCCAAAACCCCACACCTGGGCCAGAAACACCTTGGAAATAATAAGAACAACTCAGGGCAAATCCACGAGATTCCTGATGTTCTTCTCAAGGGCTGGATTGTTCCCAGCTCACTCTGCTGCCCCTTTGCTCCAGGGCTGCGATTACAGAGAGAGAATTTATTTCCAGGGGGAGGGTTTTCAGGAGCAGATGCACCTGGGGTGGGGTGTTTTAGCAACACTGTGGGGCGGCAGCTCCTGCCACCCCATAAACAGAGAGGGAAAGAGCTGCAAACCACCGGGGCTGGGCAGGAGCTGCACATCTGCAGCTCCCCCGGGGCCCCATGGCAGATAAAAGGCTGCACTCAGTGGGAAAGAGCATTCCAGGGCCAAGCTGGGCAGGTAAACAAAGGGAAGGGACTTGATTTCTTTGCCCCCTCTGCTCTAGGAAAGGGGATTCCCTCCTTTCAGACAGCCTGGAAGGAGCAGGATCCTGGACTAATCAGGGTGATGGACCTGACAAGGGGGGAGAGCCAGGATTGTGCTGCCTCAGGAAGATCAGGATGTGGAGTAAGGTCTGTGGAAAAGGCTGGAGGCTCGAGAATCACACAGGGAGTGCTCCCACTCCCCTTGTTGTTGAGGTTTGGTTTGAAAAAACAACCCCCCAAGTCGCAATCAGGCACCACATCACCCAAGGAAGTGCCTGTTGCCTTTCTTGGGAGCATCCAGAGAGGGGAATTCTAAAGGGGTGAAGGTAAAATTCCTGCTCTGCTTAAAGCAGCAGATTCCTCTGGGTTTTACAGGAGTGGGCAGTGACAGCCCAGGCTGGTTTGGAAGCTCCTGTGTGGCTGAAATCCCCAGGTGAGCCTGTGGAGCCCAGTTTGGGTAGGGAGAGGAGCTGGAATTAACCTCCCTTGGAGTCCTTTGAAGTGGTGTTTGCTCTGCTGCACCCACCTGCCTCTTCAGCAGCTGCTCCTTGCCCTGTTTTCTCTCCCTTTCCGAGTGGAAGCAGGGCTGGCGTGGGACGAGCAGGGGGCAGATCTTCTCGTGGATGCTGTTCCAGTCGGCGTCCTGGTGAGAGGCATCGCTGCCAAAGGGGGCACAGCCAGAGTTTTACCCATCTTGGCGGTGCTGGGAGGGAAGATTATCCCCTGCTGGGCCTCCTGGACTTTCCCCACAGGAATCTCCCCCAGCCCTTGGGCTGCTCACAGAGCACCAGATGGAAGCACAGCTCTGTCTTACCAAGCCCCCCTGGTGCTGGGTGTTAAAATCCTTGTTTAAATCACTCCCTGAACTACTGGTACAGTCAAATCCCTGGATTCCAACCCTGTGGACACAAAACCCCGCCAAACAACCCAATCCAGGTCACTGTGGGAGCAGGGAATGCTCAATTCCTGTGGGATTGCTCCAAGGGCCATGGAGGGGGGGGGGGAGGGATATTTGGGACACCCCAGAGGTCCTGGATTTGCTCCCTGTCCGATGCTGGGAGGGAGCAGGACTGATCCAGGTGAGCAGGACCACTCCAGCTCCTGCTGCCTCCCTGCTCAGCTCCACGCAGGGCCCTCTCCAGGCTCCCTGGGTCCATCCCAGTCTGGTCCCTGCCTCCTGAGCTCTGTCCTAGGTCTCATCCCTGGGCCTTTTCTGTGTGACCTGAGCCTCGTTCTGGAGCTGGTCCCTGACTCCTGCTTTGTCCCAGGCCTGTTCCTGCCTCCTGGGTTTTGTCCCCACCCCCAGCACCCCATCCTGGGACTAGTCCTGGCCTCTTGCCCTGCTCTGTCCTTCCCCCTGGGCCTCATCCTGGCCCTTCTGGCGTTCTGGGCCCCATCCTGAGGTCAATCCCTGCCCTGCCCTCATCCTGCCTCCTGGGTGTCCTGAGCCTTCTCCCGGGCTCTCTCCCTGTGTCCCGAGCCTCGCCCCGTGCCTGTTCCTTGCCCGTTGTGTCTCATCCTGACCCTTCTCTTTGCCTCCTGGGGCTGCTCCCAGGCTCATGCTTGCCTCCCGGCCCTTCTCCCTGCCTCCCTCCCGCGTTCCCGTCCCCGTCCCGGCGGTCCCTCACCAGTATCGGACGAGGCGGCAGCGCGGGCAGGCCCGCGGGGCCGGGCGGGTCCCGCACAGCTCGCAGCGGGGCCGCCCCGCCATGCTCGGCCCGGCCCCCCCTCCCCGGGAGCGTCCCGCGTCGCCATGGCAACGCCTCCACCAAAAAACCCCCCACTTTGGAGCCGCTTTTCCCTTCAGCAGTTCTGTCCACGGGAAGTTTTCCTGTGATTCTTCATCCGACGCGCGGATTTACCTCAGAGGTAATTACGCTCATTTCTTTGTACCTTTCTGACACGCTATTCTTCTGCTTTGCCTTATTGGTGAAGTCTTAATTCTGCCTCTGACAAAAGGGAAGGTCACCTACATTTTTATGTCAGTTAGTGTTCTTTCATCTGAGATTAGCGATTTCAACAAAGAAATGGAGAAACGATTTCAAAATACTTGTGGAAGTGGATGAAACAGTCTACAGTGTTTTATTGGGGAAACTAAACCAACTGTTAGCACCTGTGGGAGAAAGTGATAAAAGCGAGAAAGGAAACGAGACTGGGTTTAGGCCTTGAACCATGTCCAGAAGGAAGGAAACCGTGTCAAGAGTAAAACAACCAATTCGAGAGGGGAAATGGGGTGAGACAGGTGAGGGAACCCTTAAATCTGTAATTCGAAAGTTGTCTAAATTGACGAAACCTATGCGATTCAGGGGTGCGTCCCGGGGAAACCTTCCCGACGCGCCGTGCGCTGCAATAAACGCGTGTAACTTTTTTTTTGGCTGTATGTCCTCCAAACGAAGCCCGGAGAGCTCCTCCCGCGGCTTTCCGGGGTGACGCCCGCCAGCATTGGCGTTGCCAAGGCAGCACTTCCGGGGTAAAGGGAGCGGGCGTCGGCGTTGCCGAGGCAACACTTCCGGTGCGGCGGGCAAGGAGAACCCTTCACTTCCGGCGGGCGGGTCATGGCGGAACCGGGAAAGGAGGAGGGGGAGAAGAAGGAGAAGGAGGACGCGGAGGACGCGGCGGCGCTGGCGGCCGAGCGCCGGGTGCGGGCGTGGGCGGCGGCGCAGGCGGCGCGCGGGCGGCGCGTGGCGCTGGTGACCTCGGGCGGGACGCAGGTCCCGCTGGAGGCGCGGGCCGTGCGCTTCCTGGAGAACTTCAGCAGCGGGCGGCGCGGGGCCGCCTCGGCCGAGCGGCTCGTGGGGCTCGGCTACGGCGTGTGCTTCCTGCACCGCGCCCGCTCCGCCTTCCCCTGGGCCCGCGCGCTGCCCCCGCACGGCCCCGCGCTGCTGGACGCGCTCC
>JAWWES010000055.1:2174555-2191320 GCA_035583135.1 Lophotriccus pileatus
CCCCCGCCCGGCGTGGCCGCCGCGCCCGCCGCGCTGCCCGCGCTGCTGCCCGCGCTGCGGGACTACCGCCGGGCCACCGAGGAGGGAGCGCTGCTCGCCATCGAGTTCACCGGGCTGGCCGAGTATCTGGCGCTGCTGCGCGCCGCGGCCAGGGCGCTGGCACCGCTGGGTACGGAGGCGGTGGCGGGGGACGCGGGGGTGAGGTGGCTTTGGAGGGGGGCAGGGGAAGGGCAAGAGAGGGCGAGGTCCCCCGTGGGGGTCCCCAGTGTGAGGGAACAGGGGAGAGCTTGGGGGGTACATTGGGTAGGAGGGGATGGGGGGAAAGCTTGGGGGGGGACACCAGGTGTGAAGGGATGGGGTGGCTCCAGGAGGGTCCCCCCCTGGTGTGAGGGGACAGGGAAGAACTGGGGGGATGTAGGGATGAGGGGACAGGGTGGCCTTCAGGTGGGGGGCTGTAAGGCAAGAGAGGACAAGGCCCCGGTGAGGGGACAGAGTGGCCTCGGGAGGGGGCCCAGGCCTGAGGGGATTTGGGGGACATGGGCATGAGGGGACATGGTGGTTGTGGGACCCAGGTGAGGGAGGATGTCCCTGGCATGAGGGGACAATATGGCCCCCTCGGGGTGGCCCCAGAGCCCAGCTATGAGGTGACAAGGTGGCCCTGTTGCCCGTGGGGCTCTGGCATGAATGGACCTCTTATGTGGGGCAAGGCAGAGCCCAGTGGGTGATGGTGTGTCTGAGGGGACCCCTGCTCAGGGTGCTGCTGGGGGACTCTGAGGGGTCCCTGCTGGTTCTGAGGTCCCTGGAGTGATGGGGCCAGTCCCACAGAGGGGTGACAGCAGCTCTTTTCCACAGGCTCCAGTGTCATGTTCTACCTGGCAGCCGCCGTGTCCGATTTCTACATCCCGGCCTCTGAAATGCCCGAGCACAAGATCCAGTCCTCGGAGGGGCCCCTGCAGGTGAGGCCCCCCCCTTTCTGCCACCCTCCTCTGCCACCCCCTCCTTGCTCCCAGGGTCCTGCCTGGCTGTGGATAAAGCCTGGGAAAGCTGCAAAGCACCAGCTCTGTGTGTGTTCTCAGAGGGAATGGGAGGGTGAGTTTTTCCACAGGGGTGGAGATGCTGGAATGGCATTGTTTTGTTCTTATCTTGCACCAGGGGGCCCCGATAAGAGGGCAGGGCAGGGTCAGCCCTGCTCTGCTTTGATCCAGATTTATTTTTAGGATGGCAGGAAGGGGGTTGAGTGGCAAACTCCAGCCCCAGCCTTGAGTGGTGCCGTGGGTTATCTGTGGGTTATCCAGGGGTTATCCACAGGGAGGGAGCATTGTCCAGCACTGCTCTGTCTGGGTGTGAGAGGCAGCAGCTTCAACATACCAGGAGTTGTGCTGTGGAATGTGAAGGGGCACCTGTGAGGTGCCTCCTGCCCTTTTGGCTTTGTCCTTTAGAGCTGCCTGTGCTTCCATGGAGACGAGGCGAGGTGGGTCTCAGGGAGCTGAAGTGCTCCAAGAATAGCTCCTGGAGTACTTGAGTTGCTGCCTCCTGGCTGGAGAGAGGCTTTGGACGAGGGCCTGGAGTGACAGGACAAGGGGGAATGGTTTTAAGCTAAAAGAGGCTTGATCCAGACTGGGATTTTGGGGAGAAATCCTTCTGTGTGAGGGTGGGGAGGCCCTGGCACAGGTTGCCCAGGGAAGCTGTGGCTGCCCCAGCCCTGGAAGTGTCCAAGGCCAGCAACATGGGCTATTGGAAGGTGTCCCTGCCCATGGCAGGGGAGGTAATGAGGTGGTCTTTAAGGTCTCTTTCAACCCAAACCACTCCACGACTCTGGATCCATCCTGCCTGCACCAGTGATGGTCCAACACGTGTCTCTTGCCCTCTCAGCGATGGGAGCAGTTGACTCCAGAGCTCTGTGTGTGGCAAACACCAAATTAATTTAATATAATCAGTGTCTAAGAAGTTGCTGGGCTTATTTCTTTATCATTAGCACCAGAAAGGTGGGACCCAACCAGATTCCTAGTGATGGACCCAGAGTTTGGGACGCTGGAGAACAAAGTCTCCTACTTTTTTCCCCGCTGTGCTTTGGGACTTTGAAGCCTCATGTGCCCTAAGGAGTTGAGAGAAGCAAAGTTGAAGGTGGAATAACCTGCCTGGGTTCTGGAGAGCTGAAAAACTCAGACTTCTCAAGCTGTAATGCTTTTTTTTTTTTTTAAAGTCTTTCTATGCTTATATTTATATTCCCAAAGTGGGGTTTAGCTCTGGGAATGCAGAGTTCCTGTGACCTTCCTTTTTGGTCACAGAATTGGGTTGGGTTGGGTTGAGTTGAATTAAATCCAGTTGAATTTACACCCTGCTTATTGGTTGGCACCTCATTGATCCTTTAAACTGAACTCACAGAGTGTTGCAGTGACATTTGAGCCCTTGTTTGCTGAGAGCTGATCAAACATTGCCTTGCAGAACTTCCCACTGCAAACACGACGTGAGGCAAAGCTGGAACTTCCCTCTCTTACTAGAACTCATTGTGATGTTTTGACTGATTTTTTTTTTGTTGTTGTTGTCCTTCACAGATCACAATGAAGATGGTGCCAAAAATGCTGTCCCCCCTGGTCAGAGACTGGGCCCCTGAGGCCTTTGTGATTTCCTTCAAGCTGGAGACGGATCCCCAGATCCTGATTGACAAATCCCGGCAGGCTCTGGAGAAGTACCGGCACCAGGTGGTGGTGGCCAATGTCCTGGAATCCCGCAGGACCTCTGTCATTATTGTCACCAGGGACTCACAGACCCCCCTGTCCCTCTCTGAGGAGGAAGTAGCACAAGGCATGGAGATAGAGGAGAAAATCGTGAGTTACCTGCAGGGCCAGCACACGGCCTTCATAGAGAGGAAAGGCTGAGGAGCAGTGAGAATTGTGCTGGAGAGGAACTGGAATGATTCCCTGGAGTGATTCCCCGTCCAGGTAAATAAACCAAACCTCCAGGGTGCTCTGGAGGCCCGTCCAAAACTGTGTCACTTCTCCGCAGCTTGGCCACGGGTTGTTGCGGCTTCGGGAAAGAGAAACACACGCAAGTGAAACTGTTCCAGAGGACATTTGTCCTGGTGTCCAGAGCAGGAAAGGATTTGGTTTCTGTCCCCTGGCAGGAGGAGAAACGGTGCAGGTGTCTGTATAATATAAAGAACTTTTTGAATCTCTCTCTTCCAAGTTTCTTGTGGAATGGCTGGAGGAGGGAATGGGGCTTTGCAGCAAAGATGTGCCGGTTTTATGACTGGAGCGGGGAATCGGCTGGTGTCGAGGGTGGATGGTGGAACAAGGATGGGAAAAGGAGGAGAATGAGGTGACAAGGATTTTGGGGAGCAGCTGCTGTGCCAGGAGGGGTCCCAGTTCCTACAGCTCAGCAGTAAGTGCTGTAGAGTGGCCCTAAAGCAGCTGCTTCGAAGGTTTTCCTCTCATCCCAGGTGTTCATAGGCTGCTGGAGGGGATAAAGGCAGGGAAACATGGCATGGAGCACAGGGGATGGATCTGAGCCTGGGGACAAGGGGTTGGAGAAAAGGAGTGGGCACTGAGGGGGGAGGTGTCCAGGGAAGGAGCTGGGAAGGGGCTGGAGCAGCAGGAGCAGCTGAGGGAGCTGGGAGGACTCAGCCTGGAGAAAAGGGAACCTTCTGGCTCTGCAACTCCCTGACAGGAGGGGAGAGCTGAGGGGGGTCGGGCTCTGCTCCCAGGGAACAAGGGACAGGAGGAGAGGAAACAGCTTCAAGTTGTGTCAGGGAAGGTTCATGTTTTCATATTGTGAAAATTCTTCCATGGAAAGGGTGGTCAGGCATCAGAAGGGGCTTCCCAGGGCAGTGATGGAGTCCCCATCCCTGGAAGTGTTTGAGGAATGTGTGGATGTGGCACGTGGGGACACGGTTTGTTGTGAACACTGGGTTGATGGTTGGGCTTGATGATCTCAAGAGGCTTTTCCAACCTCGATTCCATCATTCTGGGAGAGCAGAAGGGGTGGCAGTGGTGGACCCTGGGAGGAGCTGCCTCCTGGCTGGAGTTCCAATTGGGACATTCCTGCTTTTCTCTAAACCCTCTTCCATACCATTCCCAACTTCCAAGCATTTGTTCCTGTGTCTGCAAGAAGCAAAATGTGGTAAAAACCTTGACTGCAGCTCTGCTGCTGTTCACTGTGTGCCTGCTCTCCTGCTTGTCCTTGGAATAAACTCACTGTGAGCCTGGAAAGGAAGACAACAGCTCCTAGGAACACTGGATGCCTCTCCAGAGGTGGGACTATGCTGATTAAAACCATGGTGGGTTCAAGGAGGCAGCAGAGATGTTGTAATTATACTGTCACGTGAAGGTGAGGTGTGCTCATGAAATGGGGGAAATAAACCCAGAAGAGCAAGAAAAGAGTGTGGGAATGGAATCAGGGGATTCCATCAGGGATGGGAGAAGGAGTCCAGGTTGGTCAGGGCTGAGATCCAGCTGGAGAAGGAACTCACAATTTTTACGTGGCCAGGACTGATATAGAAGGGGAGGAGAGAACTGGAGAAGCTCCAAGAGCTGCCTGTCTCCCTCTCCCAGTGTGTAATCACTGGGAATGTCGAGTCCTGCTGGTTCAGGGATTTCCCTTGTCTTTGGAGCTGCCCTGACAGCAGGGCTGGATCAGCAGGGATGAGGATATCAGAGCTTGTGTAAGTGGAAGGTGCCCTTGCAGGAGTGTTGGGACACGGAGTGGGAAAAGTGCCACCAACACTGTCTTGGGAGCCTTCTGGGGTTTCTCTGGGAGATGGTTGGGAAGGAGAGCAATGATGTGAACGTTTTGAGGAGCAGATTGGGCCATCACCTGCCCTGGGCCCTGTGGGGTCTGAGGGGCTGGGATTGTACCACTGTGGGGGTCGTATCTGCCTCCACTTGCGAGGCCCAGGTAGGGGAGACTCTTGAAGCTCAAACTGAGCCACAGCCACCCCAATCCCACGTCAGGGATGATCCTGTTCCAAGCAGGAGCTGAGCTAAACCCAGGAGTGCTCCAGCCTGGCCATATTTGGGTATCAGCCCTTCCCTTTTGGGGGTGCTGGGTGTGATACCATGAGTTGGAAGCGGCTCCTGCAGGTCCAGGACCATCTGTCCAGAGCCCATCTCATTCCACCCCCTGTCATGGGCAGAAACACCTCCCACTAGCCCACGTTGCTCCAAGCCCCGTCCAACCTGGCCTTGGACACTTCCAAGGATTGAGGGGCAGCCACAGCTTCTCTGGGCAACCCGTGCCAGGGCCTCCCCACCCTCACAGGGGAGGATTTCTCCCCAATATCCCATATAACCTTGCCCTCTGGCAGTGGGAAGCCATTCCCTGTGTCCTGTCCCTCCATCCCTTTGTCCCAAGTTCCTCTCCAGCTCTCCTGGAGCCCCTTTAGACACTGAAAGGGGCTCTGATGTCTCCCTGGAGCCTTCTCTTCTCCAGGTGAACCCCCCCCAGCTCTCCCAACCTGGCTCCAGTGCATAGGGGCTCCAGCCCTTGGAGCATTTCCATGGCATCCTCTGGACTCCCTCCAGCAGCTCCGTGTCCTCCCTGCTCTGGGTCCCCAGGGCTGCAGGCAGTTCTGCAGTGGGTCTCACCTGAGCACTGGAAGGTGCTCTAAGGTCTCCCCAGACACCTCTCCAGGCTCATCTCCATGTCCTTGCCCTAGTCCCCTCGGCACATCCCTTCAGCTCCAGCCGTTTCCCTTGGTGTTCCGAAGAAAACCGGGATAACTTTTCGCCCGGTTTGCTGGGATTTTTTGGAGGCCGCTCTGCCTCGCGGGATCCCCGCCAGGGGGCGCCTGCCGACAGGGGCGTGTCCAAGGGCGTGGCCTCACACCGCGCCCCCGCACGACGCTATTGGCTGGAGGTGTGCCAGAGGGCGTGACCTCGCTCTCTGGGGGCGTGGTCTCCGGGGGCGTGGCCTATCGCCATGGCGACGGGGGTCCGTCCCGCCGCATGGACGCGGCCGCCGCTGCCGCCCCGGTGGGTCCCGGAGCGGGCCCGGGGGGGCCTGTGGTACCCCGCGGTTAGCATGGAGGGGCGGGGGTGCCCCCGGGACCGACACCAGGGGACGGGGGGCTTGGGGGTTCGTTTTATCCCCGGGGCCAGCCTGGGCTTTACGGGGAGTCAACTGCACCCTGAGTTTGGGATCAGGGGTTGAGGGGGACCGGTTGTACACCCGGGTTTGGGATGGGGGTCTGAGAAGGGTCGTTTGTACCCCCCGGATCGGGAATCGGAGGGGAGATACGTTGTATCCCTGAGTTTGGGATCGTGGTCTCAGAGGGGTCGGTTGTACCCCGGGTTTGGGATCAGGGGCTAAAGGAGGGTCCTTTGTACCCCCGGGAGCAGGGGCTGAGAGGGTCGGTTGTACCCCTAGGTCGGGAATCGGTGGGGGTCGGTTGTACCCCAGGCCCGGGTTCGGGGGGTCAGCTGTGCCCCGTCCCCCGTCCCTCACTGCCCTCTCTCCCCCAGGCCGAGCCCCCGGTGCCGGCGGACGCGGTGCTGCTCTGGCTGCGGGCGGAGGGCGCGGACCCCGCGGCCCCGGCCCAGGAGCAGCTGGGCTTGGCCTGGAGGCTGCTCCGCAAAGCAGAGACGCGGCTGGGAGAGCTGGAACGGCGGCGGGAGCAGGACATGAGAGACGTAAGGGGCCCTGCTGGAGCTGTCCTAGGATGGGAGTGGGCTGGGGAAAGGGCTGGAGCATCAAGGATGAGGGAGCTGGGGAAGCTCAGCCTGGAGAAAAGGAGGCTCAGGGGGGACCTTTCACTCTCTGCAACTCCCTGATAGGAGGGGGGAGCCGGGGGGGTCGGGCTCTGCTCCCTGGGAACACAGTCAGGAGGAGGGGAAACGGCATCAAGCTGTGCCAGAGGAGGGTCAGGTTGTACATCAGGAGGAATTTCTCCATGGAAAGGGTGGTCAGGCATTGAAAGGAGCTGCCCGGGGCACTGGTGGAATCCCCATCCCTGGAGGTGTCTGAGGAAGGACTGGACGTGGCGCTCAGTGCCCACGTGGGGATTGGTCACAGGTTGCACTCCATGATTTTTTCCAACCTAAGTGATCCTCTGATCCCCCCAGGTTTAACCCACCCAGTCCCACACTCCCTCTGTGCAGCAGCATGTGTCACAGCCATTCTGCTACTCCAGGAAACTCGGTGCATCCCCACTACATCCCCATTCCTCATGTGGGGGCATCAAAAAGCAGGTGGTGAACCCAGCAGCTCCCACAGAGCCCCCCCATGTCCCAGCACCCCCACACCTCACCCACTCCCACGCTCCAGCCCTCCCAGTCAAGGTTTTCCCATCCCCAGCTGTTCCAAAGGCGGAGCGTCCTGCAAATATTTGAGCTTATCCTTTCAGTATGAGGGTGGCAGATCTCTTTGTGCCCCCCCTGTGGAGGCTCTGGCAGCCACAGGGGTAGGGGTGCTTTCCCTATTCCAGGTGGAAAGGGCTGTTTTCCCTCTTCCAGGTGGAGAGCTACGTGGGCCACGTCCGTGCCCTGACGGAGGAGCGGGATGCCATCGCCTCGGAGTACGAGAAGGAGAATGAGCGGCTCAGGTTGGAACTGGCACGGCTGCAACTGCTCCAGGGTAACCATCCCTCCTCACCACGGGCCCAGGGGGGTGTTAAACCTTCCTGGAGAGCAGAGCAGCCTTCCTTGGGAGTTCTCAGGGAACTTTCAAGGAGTCTTCAGGGACCTCTCAGTGCTTTGCTCTTTGGGAGGTTGCTAAAAGTGTTAATGAGCTGCTGGAGCTGATTTTTAATTGATTTAGAGGTTCTTGCCTTCTTTCACTGCCTTTATTCAGGGAATTTGGCACTTTCTCCATGTTGCCTCTTCCAGAGGCTGTTTGAAGGCCAGAACTGACGGTGCTGTTTGGTTTCCAACACTAATTTATCTGTCATTGACTCCTCCCTCCCACCCAAGCAGTGAATTTGCCTTTGGCTTTGGTTTACACAAACTCCCCATTTTTTAAAGCAGCTGGGAGGGACATTTGTCCTGGGGATTCACAACTCGTGGGTGTGTGTTTATTGTCACAGAATCCCAGGATGGTTTGGATTGGAAGGGACCTTAAAGCCCATCCAGTTCCACTCCCTGTCATGGCAGGGACACCTTCCACTAGCCCAGGTCGCTCAGAGCCCCTCAGAGCTCCACGATTTTAGGTGCAGCAATTTTGTTTAAAGGAATGATTTCATTTATTTCACTCCAAATCATTTATTTTCAAACGCTGGGGTCACTTTCAGTAATGACAAATTGGTTTAAATCTCGATTTTCTTCAGTCTTTTGTTGTGCTTGGGAGCCTTTGTTACATCACCTCCTTTTGTGGGGTGGTTTGTGGTGACAGTGCTGGTTACAAAGGGTTGAAATGATTAATGAGTTTTTGGGAGCATTGCTGTGGCAGGAAACTGTGTTCCTGGTTCTTCTCTCCCTTCCCACGAGGTGGCAGGAGAAGGACAGGTCTTCCCCAAAGCTGGAATGCAGTGAATTCCCTCCCGGTCTTGGGCTTTTTCCATTTCTGAGGGGTTCTTGTGGCTGTTGAGCAATGATTAAGGCTGTAATGGAAGCCGAGATCCGTGTCCATGGATCTGGATTGTGTTTGTGGTCGTGTTGTTTGGGATATCACTGGCAGATTGTGGGTTTTGAGGCTTGCCAGTACCTAGTGCTGGCATTAGTGATGTTTGGGGGTAATTTAGGGATCTGGGAGGTGGAGAAGGCCCTGCTCCCCCCGGGCTGTCCCCTGCAGGGAGAGGGGGCAGCCCTGAGGTGTTTTGGGGTGTTTGTGGAGTGTTTTATTGAGCCTTTTATTGAGTTTTTTGGGTCTTTGCTTTTCAGGGTTGCTCAGCTGGAGAAGAGGAGACTGAGGGGAGACTCCTCGGGGTCTCCGGCTCCTCCTGAGGGGCAGCTCCGATCTCTGCTCTGGTGAGCAGGGACAGGGCTCAGGGAATGGCTGGAGCTGTGCCAGGGAGGGTCAGGTGGGATCTCAGGAAAGGTCCTTCCCCCAGAGGGTGGTTGGCACTGACCAGGCTCCCCAGGGCAGTGTCACAGCCCCGAGGCTGCCAGAGCTCCAGGAGGGTTTGGACAACGCTCTCAGGGACAGGGTGGGATTGTTGGGGTTGTCCAGGATTTGGGCCTGTGGGTCCCTTCCAGCTCTGGATATTCTCTGATTCCATGATTCTAGCTCAGCCTCTTCACAGAACAATCCCACTGGCCATCCCTGGCATGGAGCAGATGGATGTGCTTGTGCTGTGCCATGTTCCCAAAGGATTCTCTCGGGCTGCTCTGGGGCTCTAACGTGGCTCTGCTGCTGAGTCCCGTCTGTATCTCTGTGTCCATTCCCTGAGCCTCTGCTTTTCATCAGAGACCACAGAATCATGGAATTGTTCAGGTTGAAAAAGCCCTCTGAGATCATTGAGTCCAACCATTGCCCCAGCACTGCCAAGGTCACCCCTAAACCGTGTCCCCAGGTGCCACATCCACAGATTTTCTGAGCACTTCCAGGGATGGGGACTCCACCACTGCCCTGGACAGCCTGTGCCAGTGCCTGACCACCCTTTCTGTGAAGGAATTTTCCCAAATATCCAACCTGACCCTCCCCTGGTGCAGCTTGAGGCCTTTTCCTCTTGTCCTGTCCCTTGTTCCCTGGGAGCAGAACTCGACTCCCCCTCCTCCTGTCAGGGAGTTGCAGAGCCAGAAGGTCTCCCTGAGCCTCCTTTTCTCCAGGCTGAGCCCCTCCAGCTCCCTCAGCTGCTCCTCCTCACACTTGTGCTCCAAGTCTTGCTCCCCCTCTTGTTTTTGGGGATAGCTGGGTGTCTGCAGTAGGGACAGGGTGATCCTGCAGGTCAGGATGGACAAGGGTCTTGTGGAAAGGTAGACCCAGCTCTTCTGGGACTGTTAAAATGTGGGTGAGGAGAGGGCAGTGGTCGAGAGCTTTTGGGAGAATTGGAAGGAGAACCTGAAAGGTCAGTTGAGAACAGTGGCTTGTTCAGGATCGTGGTCCAAAGGAGGGGCCTGAGCTGGGAATGGTGTGAGGGGCAGGATCTGTCCTGATTCACCTTGTCCTGACAGCTGGAGCTGGAAGGTGGGAAGGGAGGGGCAAAGGCTCAGGTAGAGGCTGGAGGCCGTGATCTCTGGGATCACTGGGAGCAACTTGATCTGTTGTTTCATAGAATGGAATCACAGACTGGGTTGGGTTTGGAGGGACCTTAAAGCCCCTCCAGTCCCACCTCCTGCCAGGGCAGGGACACCTTCCACCAGCCCAGGTTGCTCCAACCTGGCCTTGGACACTTCCAGGGATTCAGGGGCAGCCACAGCTTCTCTGGGCAGCCTATGCCAGGGCCTCCCCACCCTCACAGCCAGGAATTCCTTCCCAGTATCTCATCTAAATTTCCCCTTTTAATTTTAAACCATTCCCTATGTCCTGTCCCTCCATCCCTTGTCCCAAGTTCCTCCCCAGCTCTCCTGGAGCCCCTTTAGGCTCTGAGGATCATTGATGCTCATCACTGACCCCGGGTAGTTTGTGCTGACACAATTAAATCCCTGCCTGGCACAGGTTCCTGCTGGAGCAGCCAGGGCTGGTTTCTGCTGGGCCATGGAGCTGAGCTTCACCTCCCATGGATCCTCTGCCCAGAGTGACATTTTTCTTCCCCTGCAGGCGGTTCCTGATCCGATGGCTCTCGTTGGACGCTCCGGGGTGTTGTTGGAGGGCGGGTCAATGGCACACGTGCTGTGGTGCCAAAAGCCTTCCTGAAAAACAACTGGAATGGGCAGTGAAGCACCACACTTGGGGGGGGGAGCTGCCTCCATTCCTTTCAAAAGTGGAATAAAAAGAATAAATAGTTGTGGTCTGAGCTTGTTTGTTGGAACACCTGGACTGGTAAAACACAGCCAGCAGGGACAGGGCGGGCAGGTCTGTGGTGGGGTGAGGACACCGCTGAGCTGCTGCTCCTGGGAGTCTTCCTGGGGTAGGAAAATACAAATATAAGTGTAAAAACTTGCTTCCAAACAAGCAAAGGGCAGGAGGGAGGTGCCAGTGGAAAGGGGTTTGTGAGGAACAAGTGGGTTTGACAAGCAGGTGAGCTGTGCTGGCTGTGGCAGAGCCTTCTCATCCTCACAAAATCCTTTTCCCTCCTCAGCCGGTGGAAAATGCCTGGGATCTGAGGCTGTAGCACTAACCACTGCTCTGCAGGGTGTGAGGGGAGCACTGGCAGGGGAAGGTGTCAGTGGCATAGGGGGGTCCCATTCCTGGCCATAAACCAGAGCGGTTTCCCCTTTGTTTTAGCTGGGATTTGTCAAAACTCTGGGAGCAAACTGCAAGGCAGGCTGGGGGCAGTTAATGTGATCCATGGGCTCTTCCTGGTGTACATGGAGCAAGCCCAGCAGTTTTGATGCTGCCAAAAGCCCTGTTTGCTGTGCTGCAGCTGCTGGTGGGCCCTGTGTGACCCCCTATTGACTGAGCTGTGCTCTGTGACCCCAGGGAACCGCAGGGTGTTTTCCATCCACAGGGCTGGAACAGCAGAGTGGAAACATGGGATTGATTGGAGCCTCAGGATGTGCTTAAATCAGTGCAGGGAAGGGAGGACCAGGCTTGTCCAGAGCTCTGTGTGTCCTGGGTGAGAGGAATATTTGCTCTGCTGGACATCAGTTGTCCAACTCCAACTCCCTGAGTGAAAAATTAGGAATATCCCTCCTTCTTCCTTACAACTCTCTGCACACCCATCCTGCAGCACTCAGAAACCTTTATAACCTGGTTTGGGCCAGATTGGGTTGATTTTAATATGAATTACACAGGGAAGGCTGGAAAAGCCCTTCCCTGGCTCCACAAGCTGCTGGATCCGGTGCAGGAGTTACTGCCCTGACCACTCCAGAGACCAAAGGTTCCTCCTGGCGGGTAAATTCCAGCCACAAAAACAAGGGAATCTTTTTAGCCCCTGTTTGTTCCACAAATACAGCAGTGCCTGGCCCTAAATTGACTTCTGCAAGTGTTGTCACGAATCTGCCATTGAATCTGGAAGTTTTTCCCAGTACAGAGCATTCCTGATTATAATTTTGGGATAAATGGTGAAGGATTGGCACTTTAATTCTTAAAGATATTTAGATCTACCTCTCTCTTTGGGAAAATAGTGATGCTCTTCTAGTAGTGACCCGCTGTTCTGTGTCTCTTGCTGAAGGAAATACCTGGTTCTCTCCAAGAGATCTTGGGGATCTGAAGGTTGGAAATTATGATCTTGGAGGTCTTTTCCTCAATGATTCCATGGTTCCCTCATGTTCAACCTGTTTAGTTTCCACCAAGCTGCACTCAGGGTTAATTGGGGTGAGGATGAACTGGGTTGGGAGGAGAAGATGGTTGTAGAAACGCCTACATTGGGAACCAGGCAGGAGAACTCCAGCTGGGGGTAGCAGGTCTTATGGCTTGGGAAGGGGATGAATGAGCAGAAACCTTATGAGAGAGGGAACAGGGCTGAGATAACAGGTTAGAACAGGGAATGGGAAGCAGGAGGAGAGACTTGAGGAACTGCTGGGCTCCGGGAGCAACGGGAGCTGCTGCATCGGGGGAATTAGAGGATCTGGGAAGCAGCTCTGCAGGAAATCATGCCCTGTTTGCTCCTCTGCTCACCCCAAGCTTTGCCTTGCCTTGCAGAAGCCCAGCTGAAGGAGGTGGAGGAGATGCTGGAGCAGGAAGGGCTGTCCCAGATCGCTCGCAGCGCTGCCAGCGAACAGGTCGCCTACTTACTGGTGGAGAGGACAGCACTGCTGGGGAAACTGGGACTGCTCCACAGCACCACAGAGGGGATCCAGGTACCTCCTGCTCAGCTGCTCGGGCTGGGAAAGGAATGTCTTTGGGATATTTCTGCCATGACAACTATTTCTCCCGTCTCTGAGGCCTCAGTGGTGAAGTACCTGAAGGAGCTACTGGAAAGGTGGAGAGAGGCTCTTTACAGGAGCAGACAGTGCCAGGACAAAGGGAATGGCTTCCCACTACCAGAGAGTAGGTTTAGATGGGATATTGGGAAGAAATCCTTCTCTGGGAGGGTGGGGAGGCCCTGGCACAGTTTGCCCAGAGAAGCTGTGGCTGCCCCTGAATCCCTGGGAGTGTCCAAGGCCAGGTTGGAGCAACCTGGGCTGGTGGAAGGTGTCCCTGCCCAGGGCAAGAGGTGGGACTGGGTGGGCTTTAAGATCCCTTCCAACCCAAACCAGTCTGGAATTCTTTGAGTCTAAGTCCGTGTCTTTCTTAGTTTCCAACTCTTGAACATTTGCACTGGATTTGCTCCCGTGTCTGCACAGCTCTCAGGGACAGGGTGGGATTACTGGGGTGTCTGTGCAGGGCCAGGAGTTGGACTGGATGATACTTGGGGGTCCCCTCTATGACTTTAAGGCCACCAATTCCCACCTACTCCTGAATGTGGCTATTTCATGGAGCATTCTGGAATTCTGTGAGCTGCTGTTTGTCTCTGAGTGACCAAGCAGTGGGAAAGCAGGGAGGGAGCAAGACCTCAAAGAGGGGTCAGGGCTTGGCCTTCTCCTGCTTTTGTGCCTTTCAGTTCCTTTCTGATGACAGGGATGGAATCACACAACAGTTTGGGTTGGGAGGAGACAGGGACACCCTCCACTGGACCTGGCCTTGAACACTCCCAGGGGATCTTTATAAGCTGAATGCTCCTTGTTTTCAACCAGACCCAAATTCTCCCCAGTTCTTACCCTGGGCACTGTTTCTGTTGTTTTAAACCAGGTGAAGGGCACTTTGGGAGATCCGTTTTCCCGGAAAACAAGTCTCCCTGAAACTGATTATTCCTGCCAGATGATGTCATTGCTGTCCACCCCTGTGAACCAGAAACTGTGGATTAAGCACCCCATTGTGCAGGGGAGCATCACTCTTGTTTCACAGCATCATTAGAGTCCCAACAGTGTTACAGGTTAATGGGTTAATTGCTCCTCTTACTCGGTTTGCGGGAATGTGTGGCCTTGCTTGTTCCCAGCTGACCTGTCCCACTCTTGGGATGAAGGGCCATCCCTGTCCTGTCTGGTACAGGGATGAATTCAGCTTTTAGCCTGGCTGCCCAAGCAGAACTGATTGTTTTGATGTGTCCCCTTAAGCCAGGAAAGGGGGTGTCCAAACCTGCAGTTTGTGTGGTCAGCTCTGACAGATCCCCGGGGGAATCTTCTGGGGTCGTGGTGTGTGGGAGCTCAGGAACATCTCTGGGAGTGCAAAATATTGGTGAGACCAACCTGCTGAGCCTCACAAACCCTCAGTGCTGGTTCATGGGGGGAGCACTGGGAGCTGGACTACCCCAGCTGCTTCCTAAGGGACAGTGAGAAAGGAAATACACATTTTCTTGCTGGTGGCACAGGTCATAGCTGAGATTTCATAGACTCAGAAGGTTGGAAAAGCCCTCTGAAATCATCAGGTCCAACCCAGCACTGCCATGTTCACCACTGAACTGTGTCCCCAAGTGCCACATCCCCATGTTTTTTGAGCACTTCCAGGGATGGTGACTCCACCACTGCCCTGGACAGCCTGTGCCAGTGCCTGACCACCCTTTCCATGAAGGAATTTTCCCTAATATCCAATCCAAACCTACCCTGGCAAAACTTGAGGCTCTTTCCTCTCATCCTGTCCCTTGTTCCCTGGGAGCAGAGCCTGAACATCCCCCCACCTCCCCTGACTCCCTCCTCCTGTCAGGGAGTTGCAGAGAATGAGAAAGTCCCCCCTGAGCCTCCTTTTCTCCAGGCTGAGCCCCCCCAGCTCCTCCTCCTCAGACTCGGGGTCCCCCCTATTTCAGGTCTCTTCCTGAGCACATTGGGAGGGGTTTTATTGATTTTAGAACAAAAACCCAGAGCCTGAACAGTTCCAGAGCCTCATCCTCAGTCTGTGCTGCCTGCAGGTGGGAATCCCCTCTGCTGGGAGCCAGGGAACGCTCAGAGCTTTGGGTCAGGGCTGCCTGGTGGGTATCACCTGCCTTTGGTGTGTCCCAGAAGTGGCTCTGGAGGTGAGGGGACCGGTGTCAGAGAGGGTGACAAACAGCTCTGCCTTGGTCCCATCTCCACTGGGTTTTCTCATTTCCAGCGGAACATTAACCCCCTGTGCTTCAGTTCTGCAGGGAAGAGCTGGAGAGGGAACCTGCAGGAGCTGTGGGAGATCTGGGTGAGGCTCCCCAGAGGCTGATGGTGGCCCAGGAAGAGCTCCAGGGAATGACAGAGGGGTTGGATGCACCCAGCAAGGAGCAGAGTGGAGCAGGTAAAGCCACTCCTCATTCCTGCTTGTCACCAGCCCAGCCCACTCAGGGTAAGGCCACCTCTCCAATGTCCTCTCTGCTTGGAATGTGGGAAAATCAGGTGTTAACCTGCTCCTTAGGAGCTGGGAATGCGATTATTAACAGTCACAAATCCATTAATTCTGAGCCTGGGGTTCTGTGATCCGTGAGAACGGGATGTGGACTGAATTCCTCTCCCTGGCTCCTCCACAGGGAGAAATTCCTGCCCTAGGAGGGGATGGAGAGGGAATGAGGACTTGGGACAGGAACAGAGTAGCTGAACTACCACGTGCACAGGTTTTGGTGGACCCCTCATCCCAGGCTTCTCCACGTGCCCTTTGGGATGTTGCCTCTTTGGGAACCAGGGATGAAGTGACTGCTTAGGTTGTGTCCCTCCACCTCCTTTCCTGAAATAACTGTTGCTGACCAGCCCCAAGGAGTTATTTATTTCTAGCATTTTCTATAAACACTGAAATATTTATATCTCCTGAACTACTGTGGAAAGGAACAGTTTTCTGGAGGGAGACTTGGTAAAGCCGCTCTTGGGAGTGTCCAGGTGCTTTGCTTGGACACAGGCTGCTTTTTTGGGAGGAGGTTCCTCACACTGTCACGTGAGTTCAGGTGGGAATTCAGGTGGGGATTCATTTTCTTTGTGTTTGGGTGGAGTTTGAGTGGCTCTACTCCTTTTCTATTTCTGAGAGAGGGGGTTTGGCCCCTCAGGAGGGGCTTGGATGTGGCTCCAGCAGCAGAACACCCCTGTGCTGCGATGTTCTCCCGTTCTGCTGGGATCAGAATGGAGGAGGCTTTTTACCTTGAATTCTGAACCCCCTCCAGGTTTAACTTTATCCATCATCCCCCAGCCCCCAAACCTGTGATTCAGAATTCCAGTGGAGAGCAGCAAACTGGGCTGAGGGGACACATCCCAGCCCCACGCGAGACCAAGTCGCTCCAGGGTCAGGTTTAGGGGAGAGGGGCAGGTTCTGGTGGCTGTGTGTGAGGCCCTGGACCTCACCCCAGGAGCTCCCAGGGCCTGGCAGCTCCTCCCCAGCCTCCAACCCCGTCACCCACAGCGCTTCAGTACCGGGCAGGGCCGTGCTGGGTGTGTGGATTGATCCACGTGTCCCCAGGGATGGGGTGAGCCTGCAGTGGCAGCTCCAGCACACGGAGCACGGAGCAGCTCCAGCCTGGGACCCTCATGGGTCATTCCCTGCTATTCCCTGAGCTTTGTGGTCTCCTGGAGTGTCAGATGAATACGAGGCCTTGCAAACTGTAAGTAAGGGTTTAGTGCTTTGTGTTTGTGGAGTTTTGTTGTGCTGGGTGTGCAAAATGAGTGTGGCATCTCAGTGGTGTTCCTGGTGCTGTATCTCTGCTTCTCCTCCTGACAAATTCGGAGCCAACTGCTCTATAAATTTATTTGCTAATAAAAATCCTCAGAGAAATCACTGATCTTTACTAGAATAAATCTCTTCTCTTCTCTTCTCTTTTCTCTTCTCTTCTCTTCTCTTCTCTTCTCTTCTCTTCTCTTCTCTTCTCTTCTCT
>JAWWES010000055.1:2202331-2213334 GCA_035583135.1 Lophotriccus pileatus
AGCAAATCCCTCCAGGCAGAGCAGAGCAGGACACGAGGGAATGCCGGAAAGGATCCTGATAGGAGCAGGTGAGGGGAAAAAACCTCACAAAACCTGGTGGATCTCAAGGACAAGTGCCACTGCCAGACCCACAGTGCTGGATCGAGACCTTTCCCAGTTGGGGAGTTATCTGGGGATGTATTTAAGAAGCAAAGCTTGGTCTGCAGTGGATTCCCTGTGGTCCCAAGAGCAGAGGGAAAGGGTACACAGTGGGAATTCAGATCCAGAGGTGGCTGGAAGCGATGCTGGGAAGAAGGGCTTTGGTACAAACCAAGCAGAGCTTTTGGTCTGTGTGCCAGGCCCTTGCAGGGAGGGGGGTGGTCCAAGGAGCTCCAAAAGCCGCCCCAGACCATTGGTGACACCACAGGGTGTTGGGGCTGTCCCAGTGTGTTCCTGCACTGCTGCCAGGACTCCCCGTGTTCCTCTTCCCTCTTGGAGCTGGGCTGGATGTGCTGCTCCTGCTTGGTTGCCTCAGTGAGGTTCTGACACAGGAGTTCAGAGCAACCTCATGGCTTTCTTTGGTTGGAAAGGGTCATTTTAACAGGGATTTGTTCCCTCCTCCGGGTTTTCGCACGTTCTCCTTTGACCTCAGGGGTTGCACGGCTCCTCTGAGGGGATGGAGAGAACCGTGGAATCACCGAGCTTGGAAGAGCCCTCTGAGACCATAACCCAGCACTGCCACGTTCACCACAAGCCACATCTCCAAGTGGCACATCCGGCTTTTACACCCTCCCAGGGACACGATGTGGGGCTTTGCCCCTTCTTCCTGCTTAAATCCCCTAAATACCTTCCTTCCTCCCAGCCTTTCTCCTTCCCCCGGGGTTGGTGTCCATGTGACCCGTGTTGTTGTGCTGTTCCGTCAGGCTCTGCCCGAGGAGAAGGTCCAGCAGCAGGAGGAGAAGCTGCAGCAGCTGCGCCAGGACCTGCGGCGGGTGCAGAACTTGTGCAGCTCCGCCGAGAGGGAGCTGAGGTACGAGAGGGAGAAGAACGCAGAGCTGCAGAAACAGAACCTGCTGCTCCAGCAGGAATGCACCAAGGTAGGAAGGAACAGAGCTGGGCCTCTCAGCTCTGTGGGAATTATGGCCCCTCTGCCATGGAAACAGGCTGGGAGAGCTGGGGGTGTTCACCTGGAGAAGAGAAGGATCCAGGGAGACCTGAGAGCCCCTTCCAGGGCCTAAAGGGGCTCCAGGAGAGTTGGAGAGGGACTGGGGACAAGGGATGGAGGGACAGGACACAGGGAATGGCTCCCCACTGCCAGAGGGCAGGGTTAGATGGGATACTGGAAGGAATTCCTGGCTGTGAGGCTGGGTGGGCCCTGGCACAGGTTGCCCAGGGAAGCTGGGCCTGAATCCCTGGAAGTGTCCAAAGCCAGGTTGGATGTGGCTTGGAGCAACCTGGGCTAGTGGAAGGTGTCCCTGCCCATGGAATGAGGTTGAGCTTTAAGGTCCCCTCCAACTGAAACCCCTTTGCAATCCCATGAGAAATTTCCCTGCCTCCAAATCAAACCTGCTGCACTTCTTCCCCGATCCCTCTTTTGCTCCCAATCCCCTTTCCTACCCCAGCCATTCCACCTGATCTTTGCTGAAGTACAAACTCCATTTCTTCTTTGCAAACTCAGGTCAAAGCTGAGCTGAAACAGGCCCGGGCCAAACTCTCAGATTCTGC
Organism: Lophotriccus pileatus; assembly: GCA_035583135.1. Lineage (NCBI taxonomy): Eukaryota > Metazoa > Chordata > Aves > Passeriformes > Tyrannidae > Lophotriccus > Lophotriccus pileatus. The sequence goes on from JAWWES010000055.1 coordinate 2,204,036, forward strand.
AGAAACCTGCTCATCCCTGTCAGCACAGTGGGAGAGGAGCCAGCAGAAGGTCAGGGAGCTGGAGCAGGAGCTCTCCAAGTGCTCCCAAGCTGACAAGGTCCAGAACAGCCTGAGGGACAGGCTGGCCCAGGAGAAATTCAGGGCAGGAGAAGCCCAGAAAAAGGTGAGTGTGAGCTGGGGTGTGTTTGGCAGGAGCAGCTCAGGAATTGGTTCCCCCAAAGTCCGTTTTGGGATCACTCAGATAAATATCGTAGGAAGAAAGTCTGTTAGTCTTAGTGGGAAGGGAACAGAAGCCAAGTGTGATGGCTCAGTGTCCCTGAAATGCTGGGACAGACTGGCAGACACAGGGAGCCCCACTGCTGCTCCTGCCAAGCAGATTTACTGCTGTTTGCTGGATGGAAATTTCCAAAACCTTGTGTTTCCCATGCTGTGGGAATTCTGTGGGATTCTGCCGTGCTCCTGCAGGAATCACTGGAGTCAGTTTTGAAGTTTACAGGATCAAATTGGGTCCCAATAGAATTGTTGCCAATTCATGACACGCTGTCTGATCCAAGATCCAAAAATCTACTTGGCCATTCCGGAGGTTTTGCTTTCCATGGACTTTGACTCAAAACAAGGAAATCTTTCATTCCCAAATCCTGGATGCTGAGGGATCAAAGCGACCTGGTGCAGACCTTGGTTGGTACATTCAGAAATTTAGTCCCATGTCCATTTCCCTCCAAGATTTCAAAGCTCCAGCAGAAGCTGAAGGATTCCCAGCACCAGCTCCTGCTGGCAGAGGCCCGTGTTTCCGACAAGAAGCTGCTGGAGGAGGAGCTGAAGGAGGCCCGGGAGAACGAAGCTCGAGTGCAGCGGGAGCTCCACGAGGGGCAGCTGAAGAGGTACTTGAGCTGTCCTGCCCAGTCCTGCCAGCGCCTGAGGGGATCAGGGAATCCCAAACCACTGGCTTGACCTCCCCTTTGGATCTGCCACATGCCTGGCAGAGCTCCAGGGAGCCCCTCTTGGAGATTTTAAAGATTGTTGGAGACTTCAGCTGCCTCCTTGGTCTCTCCTGCCAGCACAGCAATACCAACTCCCTGTGGAGCTGGGATGGTGATCCCAGTGCATTATCCACTCTTTTTCGTGTCACTGGGACATGGTGTCATGATCCAGAAGGGGAGGGTAACCCAAGTTCTGGTTAATAAATCCCTTGGGGTGGATTAGAGGGAAAGGACACTGAATAATCAGTGTTTTTAAACATAAAATGTAGATGTAGGGTTTATTTTAGATCAGTTTTGTTTCCTAGGTAAACAAGTATGTTGCTGTTTTGGATGTTACCATCTGTACTGATACAGCAATATTAAAGCATCTAGAGCAACCTAAAGCATAAGAATAACACTTAAGGAAAGGCAAGGAAGAGAAAGAAAGGATAAAGGGGGAAAGCTGTTTATAATCACCACCTGCTGCATCCAGAGGTGGAGCTTGGGAGTTGCAGCTTCCCTGTCTGTTGGTCTGGTGGTTGGGAAGCCCCCCCTCAAAACTCAAAGATTCCATGAGTAATTAGACTCTTCCAGCTCAGGTGGGAATGCCCTGTACTTCCTCAGGGAGTTTTACCGTGGATCATGGGGAGTTTTACTGTGGATCATGTCACAAGTTTTCGATGCTCCCCGGAGGGGTTTTCACAGCAGAGTAATCATGTGAGGGAGCACATTGGGGTGATAAGAAGGATTATCCCACCTTGCCTCTTCTTAGCCTCTTCCCAAATCCAATTTGGAGCTCCAAGAGGGCATCTGCACCCAGGATAGCTGGACATTGGCACCCACTTAACTGACCTGAAGGTCCTTTCCTAGTAGGATATTTGGGGAGGGCTGAGCTTTGCTGGGTGAGCAGCTGCTCTTCTTTAGTTTGCAAGAAGCCCTTTGGTGACCCTACAATGTTCAAAAACAGCCATTGCAAAATCGCCATCAACTCTTTCGGTGGGATTTCGGTGGGGACACTGGGATGTGCCGCTTCCTCTTTCCCTCCCCATGACCCAGGGCAGCGGGATGTGTTGTAGGGGACACCCAGCCTTGGGGGCAGGTGGCAGGGTCACCTCCACCTCAGGGTGTCCCTGTCACCCTCCTGTGTCCTCAGGAAGCTCCTGGAGCAGCAGGTGGAGGAGCTGCGGCAGCAGCTCCGGCATTCCCGGGAGACGGAGGCGTCGCTGGCCAGGATGCACGTGGAGCTCCAGGCCAAGACCCTGCATGCCCTGGAGGATGAGAGGAAACCTGACCCTGGAGAGGTGAGGGGGCTGGGTGGGGGCTCTTGGTCATCCTGGGGGGGACAGGAACATTCCAGGGGGTAAATGTACACCTGGGAGCTGCTGGAGCAGGGTCTGAGGTGCTGAGCCAGTGCGGTTTCCTGGGATGAAGCTCTGAGGGTACAGGAAGACTTGATGCTTTCTTCCTTCCCTTTTTCTGCAGAGCATGGAGTTTTCTCAGCGAAATGTGGGCAGCCCATTGTCTGAGAGAATTCCTTGCCTCCCTCTGCTCTGAAATTCCCATGGCCCCTCATTAGGGGGAGCAGGCTTGGGGGGCAGAGTGGATGGATGGGTGGGTGGATGGATGTGGAATAGATGGATGGAAGGATGGGTGGATGGATGGATATTATCCATAGTGGGAAGCACTGGGATTGAGGAGGGAGAAGCTTTGCAGAGCAGGCTGTGGAGGGGAAGGGAGCAGAGGGGCTCCTGCAGCCACATCAATAAAGCAGAGCTGTTCTGCAGTACCTGCAGTGCCGGAGGGAGAACCAGAAGCTCTCGGAGCAGCTGTCCCTGCTGAAGGATGAGAACAAGGCCCTGTATGATGAGGGTGTCCGGCTCCTGAACCAGAAGGACCTCTATGTGAGGTGATGGCACAAAACTCTCCCCAGGAATTGCTCTTCCTGTGCCTGGCAGTGGATTTGGCCGCTGGGTGGGCTTTCCTGTCTCCTGTTCAGGGATTTGGCACTGGGAGATCCCCCTGAACCCATAACCCCACTGTGCCAGGATGTCACACACCGTGTGTCTGATGTCATGGAATTCCATATGGGTTTGGGTGGGAATAGACCTTAAAGATCATCTCATTCCACCCCCTCCATGGGCACGGACACCTTCCACTAGCCCAGGTTGCTCCAAGCCCCATCCAACCTGGCCTTGGACACTTCCAGGGATTCAGAGGCAGCCACAGTTTCTCTGGGCACCCTGTGCCAGGGCCTTCCCATCCTTACAGCCAAGAATTCCTTCCAGTATCCCATCTAAACCTACCTTCTGGCAGTGGGAAGCCATTCCCCTTTTTGATCATGAATTTTGAGCCAACATGTCCAATTATCCTTTATATGGTAGAAATTTCTCTCTTTTTTTTTGACATTATTTTGGAAATGCTTTGGGTCCTTTTCCCTTAATCAATTTCCATTTGTTTGACAATTAAAAATGTAACATTTTCAACAAAAAAACCCCAAACCACCAAACTGATCAGTGAAAGAGTCTAGAAAGTCCATTCTGTGCAGGTAGAAGGAGCTGGGGGAGGGCTAAGCATCCCAGTTCAGGCTTTGAGGAGCCTGAAGGAACTCGGGACATCTCCTGCCATGGAGCATTTCCCAGCCTGAGGGTGGTCTCTGCTTCCTCAGGAAATACAACGAGATGCAGCTCCGGCACAAGGACAAGATCCGCAGGGCCAAGGAGAGCTTCATCCACGAGGTGAAACAGAGGGACAGCAGGATCAAACAGCTGGAAAACGAGCTCAGCGAGTCCAAGCTCCAAGTGGAGAAGGTGAGAGAAGACGCCGAGGGCTCCTCCAGCAAGGGAAGGCTGCAGGAGCATCCCTGCTTCCAAAATAATCATGGGATGGCTTGGGTTGGAAGAGGCGTTAAAGACCATCCAGTCCCACAGGCAGGGACACCTTCCACCAACCCATGTTGCTCCAAGTCCTGTCCAACCTGGCCTTGGACACTTCCAGGGATGGGACAGCCACAGCTTCTCTGGGCAGCCTGTGCCAGGCCCTCCCCACCCTCACAGCCAGGAATTCCTTCCCAGTATCCCACCTAACCCTGCCCTCTGGCAGTGGAGAGCCATTCCCTGTGTCCTATTGCTCCAGACCCTCGTCCAAAGTCCCTCCTTGCAGGAAGGGACCAGCTCCTCCTGGAAGAGTCCCGGAGCACTGTCCCCAAGTGCCACATGCACGTGGTCCCTGAACCCTTCCAGGGATGGGGACTCCAAGTTTTTAGGAGCTGACATCCGTGCTGGTGACTCCTTTGGGAGGGCTCTGAGGTTGGCACAGGTGTAAGTGCTGGTGGTTCTTCCCTTGTCCCCCCCACTCAGGGGAAGGTGCTGATCGCTCAGATCACCGCTGAGAACGAGAAGCTGCTCCAGGAGAGGCGGCGGCTCCTCCAGAGGATTTCGGAGCAGGAGGAGCCCCTTTGGAGCCTCCGGTCTGGGATTGCCCCCTTGCCCAGCAGGTAGGACCCTTCTGATGTCCATCCCTCCCCCTGGGAGCCTCCCTCTTCCCTGGTTTTGTGCCTGTTTCTCTTAAGAATTCCAATGGCATTCCAGCCCTTAGTGCTGGAATTGCTTTTCTTAATTTTTTTTCTTATTTTTTTTTCTTTAATTGTATTACATTTTATTAAATTAAATTTTATTAAATGTTAGCCTTTTTAATGGTTTTCTTTTTATATAAAGATATTCTATTATATAATGACATATTATACATAGCAATATAAATAAATTATTATTTTCCAATAAATTATTATTTGTAAACATATAAATAAATATTATTTAATCATGTATTGTGATAGGTATATAAATATATTATTATTATATATAAATATATATAAATATATAATTATAAATAATACACTACTAAAATAATGTTATTTAAAGTTTATTATTAAAGCCATATTGGCTGTAATTAGGGCTGTAATTAGCCCGTTTTCCCATCAAAATCCTTGGCCTTTAGCTGGAGACTGTGGAGGAGGGTCTGGGGCTGGAAAAGAGAAATTCCCCTTTGAAAACAAGAGTGTGGCCAAAAGGAAAATAACCTGTGCTTTCTTTTTCCAGAGGGAAGATCCTGGAGGAGGAGAACAAGCTCCAGCTCTCCGGCCATGGGCCTCCCTCCCAGCGCATTCCCAGGAGCAGCCCTGCTCCCACCACGGAGGTGAGACCCCGGGAGGGCTGGGAGCAGCAGGACCTGATCCCTGAGGGGCTGGAGAGGAGCTGGATCCACCAGGATGGGGTGGAAAGGGCCCCAAACGTGGGATAGGTCGCAGCAGCTCTGTGGGGCGCTGAAGGTTCCGTGCGCTCCCGCTCCGCTCACCCCTGAGCTGCTGCTCCCTTTCCACGGGGACTGGAATCTCACTTGGCACCTCTGGAGCTGTTCAAAGACCTCAGCTGTAGATCTGGCTCCAGTGTTAGGAGGGTCAACCCCGAGCAGAGGGGTTGGGTTTGTTCCTCCTGTCACCCAAAACCCCCCAGGCCGAGCTGAGCGATGATCCCAACTTAGCTGAGGGGCAGGGAGGTGTCCACCACATTGGGAAGAGCTTTTGGAGGGGAGAAAGGAGGGAAAAAAAGGGGAAATCAAAGACTTTTCAAACCAGCCAGGTGGATTTGGAGGTTTATTAGGGTGTTTTAATGTGGAGGGAACCTGGTTTGGGTGGAAATGAGAGGGAAAAGGCGATTTGGGGCTCCCCTGGGCTGGAGGGGTTTGGTTTGGGGTTTTTTTTTAGTTTAGGTTCAGACCCAAAGGCCAGATCCCTGTACTGGCACCTCTGTGGGGCTGGACCTGATGGGGAGCTGGGGAGGGCTTGGAAGACCAGGATATGTTGGATTTCAGGGTCTGACCTGCACCTCCTCCTTTCAAAGTCTCTGTTCCTCCTTCCAGGACTCGAAGACCGTTCACGTCTCTGAACGCCAACTCCAGAGTAAGGTGGTGCCACTTCCCCGTGCCAGGTACCTTGGGGGGAGCAGGAGAAGCCAGGAGAAGGTTGTGGGGTGGGTGAGGGAGTGTGAGATCTTTGGAGAAGGTTCTGGATTTGATGAGGGGTGTGAAATCCTTGGAGGAGGTTGTGAGGTGGGGTGTTAGATCCTTGGAGAAGGTTGTGGAGTGGGAGAAGGTTGTGAGACCCTTGGAGGAGGTTGTGGGATCCTTTGAGGAGGCTGTGGGGGTGGGTGAGGGGTGGGAGATCCTTTGAAGAAGATTGTGGGGGTGGGTGAGGGGTGTGAGATCCTTTGGAGAAGGTTCTGAGGTGTGGGAAGGGTGACTTAACAGTGGAAATTCCTTTCCAGCTTCCCACCCCGGGATCTCCCAGAGCCCTTTGGTGCCATGAAAGCCCCTCAAGACATGAAGCCTGAGGGAGAGGCCGAGAGCCAGGACTCCTCCCTGGGCCTGTCCCCCTCGCAGCCCTCAGAGCAGGGCTACCTGAACGTGGCCTCCCCGGGGGACACCGCGGTGTCCCCGCTGCAGGAGGAGAGAAGCATCGGCTCCCAGACCTTCTGAGCTGGGAATGTCTGTGCAGAGTCACCTCTGGACTGCAGGACTGGGGCTCCTGAGCTGGGAATTCTGTGCAGTGTCCCCTGGATGCAGGGCTGGGGCTCCTGGTGCCGTGGGATGACAGAGGCTGCGAAGAGAAGAGTTGCCAAATGGACTGGCCTGGGGATTTCTGGGATGTTTTCCAGCTGAATTAACCCTGAGTGTTGGGGTTGGGTTTTTTTTGCCACTTACCTCCTGTAAATGTGTTTGTGTCATCCCAGAGCCACTGGAGGTTGGAATTTGTAGATAAACTCATAAACAGGGAAGAGGGATGGGGTGAAGAGTGTCTTCCCTCAACCCTAATTCCTTGTCCAGGCCAAATCTATTAAATTTGTAAAGAAAAGAAATTAATGTTCGTTGGTTCTTAATTACATCATTCTCTTTCCTTAGCCAGTATTTTACTTCTATTGGTTCTTAATTTCTCACTTTCTGTGCTCATTAAATCCACATTTTTAGTATCTCTTTTCCTAGAAGGGGCTTTCCAGCACATGGACTGAATTCTTTGTTAATTCTTTTCTCTGTCTTCTGGTTTCTGCAAAAGGTCCTTGCTTAGGTGGGATACTGGGAAAAATTCCTCCCTGTGAGGGTGGGGAGGGGCTGGGATGGAATTCCCAGGGAAGATGTGGCTGCCCCTGAATCCCTGGGAGTGTCCAAGGCCAGGTTGGAGCAACCTGGGATAGTGAAGCTGTCCCTGCCGTGGGTGGAACAAGCTGAGCCTTTAATGTCCCTTCCAACCCAAACCATTCCATGATTCCATGATTCCATGATTCCATGATTCTCTGCTCAGCTGTTGCCAACCAGCAACCCCAGACCCTTTCACACAGGTGTGGAAGAATTACTGGGGGAAAATGATTGAGACTAAAGTTCCATCTGCATCCCAAGAGGGGTTGTAAGACTGAGGAAGCTTCCAGGCTGGAATGCTGTTGGCATTGAGGGGATCTCTTCCACAGTAATTTCCCAAACAGCACGGCCTGTAACCTGGGGTGTTGGTCGCACTGGGAGCTGGATGTGCTCCTTCCAAGGGGGACAGAACAGCATGAAATGGTTTGCCACACACAAGACATTCCTGCTCCATCCAGAGTGGCAGCTCCTGAGGGTGAAGAACTGGCCTTGGCTCATTGCTCCAGCCTGTCCTGATCCCTGTGGAGCCTTCCCAACATCCCAGATCAGCATTCCCCCCAGCCTGGGCTCTGCTGGGATTTTTTGTAGTAGTTTAAAAAAACCCAACCAAACACTATTTTTTCTCTTGTAAGAAGACTTTATTGCAAGGGCACAGCACGAAGACACAGAGGAGATTCTCCCCCTGCTGCCAAACCCTCCAAAATTCATCAAAATACATAAATAAAACCCTCTGACTTTGCCTTTTTGGTGTGAGTCAGGAATCACTTCAATCCTGGCCAGGAGGTGTCTGTGTGACTGACAAGATCCACTGACCCTGATGCAAAACGTGTTCACCCGTTTATACATTGTTAGAAAACAAAGCAATTCATGTTCCTTGGTTCTAAATTCCCTATTTCTATTCCATTAATTTTAATAATTATAATTAATCACCACTATTAATTATTATAATTATTACAAGTAAATACAGTAATAATGAAATAATTAAACGATTCAAATTATTTAAAAGTTCTAATGATTCCCAAACTCCCACCCCTGGGGCTCCCCCCAGTCTGCTGCAGCCCCCCCAAAATGCCTGCACCGTCCTCCAGTGCCTGGTTGGGGGGGAAGGTCTGAAAAGGGGCCACCCTGGCACCCCAAAAATCATGGAGGGGCACCACAAATGTCTGGGGGGGCTGCAGTTTTGGTGATTCTGTCCCAATATGGGGTCACCCCACCCAGGGTGTTTTGGGAGGGCTTCTTTAGGGTTTTTTTGGCTTGAGGAGTGTGTGGGGGGGAGATTTTGGACTCCCTCCCTGTGCCCCTAAACTGGCTGTAAATAAATACTGAGTCCAACATCCTTCTTGTCACTTTTGGGATTGCTGGGGTGGGATCTGCTCAAGACCAGGAGGTGAGGTGGACTGGAAAATTCCTGTGGGTCCCTTCCAGCTCCAGGACATTTTATGATTCCACAATTCCAGGCATTTCTCTGGTGGTGCCACTTGAGGAGCAAGGACTCCTGAAGTTTAAATTATCTCAGTTTGGGGTGGGGGTTTTTCCCAACTGAATTTTTTTTTCACCCTGCAAGTTTTTCCAGAGTCTTTTGTCCGGGAAGAGAGTCACCGGTGTCTGGGGCTTCTCAGGGTGAGGGCCAGCAGTGCTGGGTGGTGACTCTTTGGAAAGGGATATTTGTGGGGGGAAGCCCCTCTAAAGGACAAGTGCACCCACCTTGCAGGGTGAAGCCTGGTGGGTGCCAGGGGTGTGTGCGGCCCTACAGCCACACACTGAGGTCACAGTGAGACATTCTGGCTCTCTTGACAACACCTCAAAGCCCACTTCCCCAAGAACCAGAACCAGGCACAACCGTGGGGAGCTGCTCCCGGGATCTGGTGCCCCAAGCTTGGGACCATGGTGAGATGGAGAGGAGCAGGAGAGTAGCTGGGGCACGACGAGCTGCGGCCAAGACAGAGCCCTTTCCTGGCTCCCTCCTTGCACTGTCCCCAGACCTCATGTACTTCTCCAAGGATGGTGAGGCCTTGAGCTCCCCTGAGGCCCCAGAGCCATGGGATCAACCCAGCTTTTCACAGGATCACAGAATATGTTTAGTTGGAAGGGACACACAAGGATCATCCAGTCCAACCCCTGGCCCTGCACAGACACCCCAACAATCCCACCCTGTCCCTC
>JAWWES010000055.1:2213434-2290880 GCA_035583135.1 Lophotriccus pileatus
CTGGGGAGAGCTGGAGATTTGGGGGCTGGGGTGGTGCCAAGGTCAAGGAAAGGGGGGAAGTGGGAGAGCTGGGAGAGGTGGGAAGGGGCTGCAGGGGGTGCTGGGGTGAAGGAAAGGGGGAAAGGGCGCGCCCGCCCCGCACACACCCCCGCGCCCGCACGGCCCCGCCCGCGACACCGCCGGGCCAGAAGGGTCCGGCCGGGGGGATCGGAGCGCTGCGTGGAACGCGGGTGGGATTGAACGAGGGTGACTGGGGGGCTGGAGCGTCTCTCAAGAGGAAAGGCTGAGGGAGCTGGGCCTGTTCGGCCGCCAGAGGAGACGCTGAGAAGGGACCTCCGCAGTGTCAGTGGCTGCAGGGAGGGGACAGAGCAAGGACCAGGCTCTGCTCGGGTGGGGGGGACCAGCAATGGCACAAGAGGATGGGGCAAAAACTGGTGCCCAGGAAGTTCCACCTGAACATGAGGAAGAACTTCCCTGTGCACTGACCCAACACTGAAGAGGGAGGGTGTGGAGTCCCCCTCAGCAGGGATATTCCAGACCCGTTTGGGCACAGTCCTGTGCCATGTGCTCTGGGATGACCCTGCTGGAGCAGGGAGGCAGGACCTGGTGACCCGCTGTGGTCCTTTCCAGCCTGACCCATCCTGGGATTGAGTGGATGTCACAAAAGCAGATTTGGTTCTGGTGCTGGTGGGCCCTGGCCTGTGCTCAACTTGTGCTCCGAGGAGCAGCCCTTGGGAGAAATGCACCAAGGTTCTACCAAGAGTAGTTCTCCAACCAGGTTACACAAAGACCTCCAACAACTGCTGCACAACAGCAAAACAGCTCCAGAGTAGTGGATCCCAGTGCTACAACTTCACTGGCACAGCCAGATGAATAAAGCACAGAGGGATTTGCTACTCACTTCCATTAGAGACATTTTTAAAAACTATGGCAACTCATAAAAGGAAAACAGGAAAATCCTGAAATTAAGATCACCCTTGAAATGTCACCTCGCATGGAACTTAAAGTAGAGGACTTAAACTAGAGATTTTAATATCCCTGGGGGCAATGGGGTTTTTAGTAAGACTTACTTGTTCTTCAAGTTACAGAAATAACCAAAGTGATAAAGCTGGGAAGGGAATTGGCAGCCCCTGCAAATGCACTTAGAGACAATTGCTATTTAACTGCCTCTTTACAAAAACATTCTCCAATATTCAGCCATGCAAGCAGATTTTACGAGCAGAACGAGACTCTGTTCCACCATTACAATGCTGCTCAGTTGGCACTGTTCACACTAAAATACCTAAGAAGGAAAGCCCCTCCTCTGTTCCTTCCACTGCCTACTCCCCCAAAACAGTGGAAGAAACTGAAAACAAACTCAACCCCAAACCTCCTCAGTCTTTGTTAAAATGTCATGTTCCTTACCTCTGCACAGCAGCAGTGCCAGCCAGCAGTGGTCAGCATTAGAATAAGCTCAGTCCTTCATCCACCAAACACTGATACTGTTTCTGATACTCTCTACAAAGACTTCAGGGTAACTCACTGTGGGTATTTAAAACTTGGAGATGTTAGTTTAGCTGTAGAGATTCAGCTGCAGCACAGAACCCGCTGCCTTTCCCCAGCCCAGCACTGCACTCTGGTTTTACTTTCTATCTAGTGCTATTGCTTTCATCCTATAACTTTATGGTGAAACCACTGACCTCTGATCCCCAAAGTATCCTAACTCCCTCCTGCCTTGGAATAAAGTCTTTGTTTAAAAATACACAAACACTGCCAGGTGAACACTCTCATTTTTCGTATTACCTTGTCCTGGAAGACTTGAGCTGTGCAGTTCAATTTGTAAGCAAGGTCTGACACCAAAGACAGTCTGGCCTCATTTCCTCCTCTGCACTGCTGGGGTTTGAGTCATATCTACTGAATCTATTATTTTTGTGCTGCCTTTAGAGGCGCCAAGACGTTCCTCTCCATTGATATGCTAGTTCTGGACTTCAGGCAACTCCAACAAGTGATAAATTCAGCCTAATTGTGTTTGAGGACACAGGACAAACTTTCAAAATTATAAACAAAACAACATTATAATTAGAAAAAAACCCAATGTGAATGTAATAAAAGTGGCATCAATTAAGATGTTTTTCCTTTTGGAAAAAAAAAGGATTTTAATGGTTTAAAAAAACATTTTCTGAACAAAAATTGCTCAACGACCGGTCTTTGCCTCCTCATGGTGACAACACTTCTAACTATTGTTTCCTTCAGCAGCAACTCCCACAGGTCCTGTAACAAGGATTATCTCTTTGGCCAGTGGTGTGTCGAACCCCTGCAAAAGAGTTACACAAACACTTTAACTCTTGCTCTAAATTCACTCAAGACTGAAAACTGACGAGGTTACAACGATTCTATCAAGGGTCATGATGCAGAACCCTTACCCCTCCAGTGCTGCCCTTACCTGATGTGGCTCTTTTATGACTAAGTAACACCCAAACATTAACTATTCATTCAGAACAAGAATGTTCATGCTTGGCAGTACTGTTATTTGTCTGCCTCCCAAGCTAGGCAGATGTTCTCCCCACCTCCACCTACCTTTATGGTCAAAGAAAGCAACTCCCACATCCATTAACACAAACTTTTACCTCAGCCTTTCAATTCTTCCACCCAGACTTGTCTTTGATTGCATTAATCCTAAGTTTCTTTTTTTCCTTTAAACTGACGTCAAGCTGTGACGCAACCTCTTCCCATTAAATGTGTGCTTGATCTCCCACAGCAGCAGAGCACAATAGCTGTGCTCTGCCCATGGCTCCGGGGCACGGGTGTGCAAACACCAGCTGGATCAGAGCAGGCTGACAACACACCTTTCAGCTTTCCCCGCCAGGTAGGACATGCTCCGGTTTCCAGACTGTTGAAGTTTGTTGGCTCCAGCAGATTTCTGCATAGAGAAGAGAGAAAACACCAGCACGGTGAGGTTCCTGCCAAATCCACATGGACAGGGGAGGCTGAAATGCACAAAATGAGCTTCAGAACTTAAAAGTACTGCTCCAGCACCCAGTGAGTTCACACATGGGCTTCCCATTACCTCATGCCTGAAAACCCATGGACATGACACATCAGCACCCTAACTCCACATGTGAGCACTGTGCAGGTACAGATGGGCGGGTTTAGGTGCCCAGGTCTACAGGGGTGACAGCACAGGAACTGCCCTGAGTTTGTGTTTGTTCATGTTTTCTTTCTTCTCTTCAATCTCAATTAGCAGTAAGTGAAAAAATCTCTGAGCTCAGACTGTTTTCCTAATACCAGGATTTGGGGAGAACATGAGCAACCTGAAATGACGAGGAACCACTGGAATGACTGAGATTTTTGAGAGTGCCTTGAATTTGGTACTGAGAATTTGTAGTGGTATGCTGTGGTGCAAATGTCATGCCTGTGATGTGTGGAGGTGTAAGTGTGAACAGTATATGAAGAAGTGGGAAACAACAAAGAGTCTGAGGGAAGGTCCTGCTAAATGGGAAGCATGAACTCGTGGTTGGAAGCTGCACCTCAGTACCAAGTGCTGTTAGGGAACAGTCTGCACATCCAGAAAAAGTCATCTGCCCTCCCTGGCTGGGTACACGCTGTCACCCACATTTCTGTTCCTCTTTTCATGACAAGCCCATACCTTGCCTGCGTAAGCTTGCTTGGCAGGATCAAATTGTGGCGACTGCTTCGCTTTGCTGCTTCCTAAAGGAGAGAGGAGAAGCTGTCACTAAACTTTTCCGTAAAGAACAATGCATCCCACAGAGTTCCTCTGATGATACGGAGGTTTTGCTGCAGTCTCCCACGCAGTACAAGCCAGAACAGCCTCTTAAGGACAGGAGATGCTTTTGAATAGGTGCTTCTTACAAAGGAGTCCAATCTCCTTTGCCTCCTGGTTCCCGAGCCCAATTAAACAGATGACTTTCTCTATAGAGAAAAGAAACAAAATCCAAACCCACAACCCACTTGGCCAATGGTTTCAGGATTTTGTTTCCAAACCAGAAGGGATGCTGAAGTGTGTACATTCCTCGAGTCAGCTTCTTCAAGTGCTTCCCCACTGTACGTAAATGCATTGTAACAGTCTGTACTGCCTTGCCACCCACATTCCCACAAGCCTTCTCCAGGCTCAGCTGGCAACGTTTTCCACAGCCTGCAGCACTCTAGCAGGGGATCAGATCTTACCTGCAAACACTTTGAAGTTGGACTTGCTGTAATCAAAGGGGGTAAACTGCTTCGGTGCTTCCAGCTCCTCTGGTTGCTGGGAGGGTTTTGGCCGTTTCTTCTCCTGCGTTGGCAACTCTGCTCCCGTTTCGCTCGTGTCTCTTTCCCTCTTCCTATTAGCTTGTTCCTGCTGGGAAAGCAATCCACAGAGGAGAAACAAGGACAAGTTCAGGAGAAGAGAATGAAATACCCCTGCACAGGCAGCAGCATGCAGAGGAACTGCCCAGTGGAGCTGGGACAGCTCCTGCCTGTGGCAGTAGCAGTGTGGGGAGAAAGCTTTGTGCTCTTCCTGAGGCCTAAACTGCTTTGGCTTTTTCCTCCTCACACAGCAGGGACTTGAGATAAAAAGCCAAGCTGTCATTTCACAGGGTATCACAGGCTGAGACCTGCTGTGGCCACACTGGCAGATTTGGGGCAGCCTATGTGGAACATTAGTGAGGAGCAAAAGGGCAGCAGTGGAAAAAATTCCCTACTGAGCCCATGGAGGGATGTGATAATGTGCACAGTTAGTAGGGGCCTGTTGTTACACCCAGGGCAGCACCACTGCCAAAACACTGTCATTTGGGTGTTCCAGAGTGACAGGGCTCAGGGTTTCATTCACTCTGAACTGCTGTAACAGTCAGGATGGGCAAAGGCTGGGAGGAGGGAAATCCATGACATACCATGGCTTGCTGACGAACAGACACAATGTTCTGTGCTGCGTTTTCATGCAACGTCTGTGCCTGGGCACGGGCAGCTATGGAGACAAACAAGCATTACTGTAAAAAGCAGCAGTAAGTTAGCCAGGAGCTTAGAAAAAAGCAAGCAAAGCAGCAAGTCTCAAACTAAACAAAAGTATAAACATTACCAAACTACATCATTTATCAGGAAATCCATCACCTACAGGAAACAACCTATGTGTACTGGGAAAAGCATGCTGGCACACACCCTGAGGAAGGGAGGAATGGCTCTACCTGACTCCTGGGCTGCCTTCTTACTGATTTCATTCTTGGGCTTCTTCTGATTCGCTGCCTGACTCATCAGCTTCCATCGATTGCTGATCTGCAATGAAAAAGTGTTACCTGGAACCACTTTCTTTGAAGTTTTTCGGCAAAAAGGAGTTTATAAACTTGCTTCCACATGCTGGTCTTCATTCAGAGTACAAAGGACCAAATTGGATGGTAAAAGAGATCAAGATCCACTGCATCAGGTGAAGTAAACCCAAGTGCTTTAAAAGTTCTCAGCTACAAACAGGCCATGAGAACATAGGCAGATACTTCATGAGTAGTTGTATCTTTGACAGACAGGGACTATACAATGGAATATCTTCAATCCTGGTTCCCCAAAGAATACAAATGACACAGAAAAAAATAATACATTGCAGAGGTTCCCAATGCAATACAAACTACTTGTTTCTTTTGTACTACTCTGCAGGAATTTTAAGCACAAGCCTTACCTCATAAATTTTTGACGATGGGTCAAACTTTGCAGACTGTGAGACATAGGCAGAATTCTCCTCTGGAGGCAGGTACTGCAGAGAAGAAAAAAACCATTTTGCTTTTTATCTCACTGCTAAAATGCTGCTTGTTGTAACTCAGTGAGTTCATATTTAAGCAGCATTCTGCAGATGGAACACCTTATAGAAGAAGTTACGCCCAAGAGAAATATTAAAGAAAAAACAACTGAAAAAAGCTCCACAAAACCAAAAAACCCCAACAAACCAACCCTCAACCACACACCAGAAAATGTGGATTTGATATTATTTCCTAGTAATTTGCCACTACAAATCTGTAGCAGTACTCTATTGTTCTTCTGATTCATTACAGGAGCAAAATCAGCTCACTAACTCCAGCCATAAAGCAGAGATGAAAATGTGATGCAAATTTCAAAAACCTCAAACTTGATTAAAAAAAACAGAAAAAGGTCTGTTTACTATGTAGACTTATATCCAAGAGGCACTTAAATGCATTTTGAAAACAAGTCCACACGTGTCTTTGCAAGAAGGACAACCCCTTGACTCCAGTAAGAGAGCAGCAGCTGATGCTCTATCAGGATCTTTACGATGCACCTGAAAAACCAGCTCAGGGCATTCTCTGCACTGGGTATTTTGTGAGTCCCACTACAAATATGTATTGGGAGCTTTTACCATTTTAAATGGATTTTCGAAGGACTCCATTATTAGCTGAGCTTTCCTCTGTGCAGTGGTTAAAGGCCTCTTATTTCCTTCATCTCCATCACTTTCCTTAAATAAAGAAAACAAAAAAAAGAAATATTAGCACGGATTTTCTCTTGGTTTGGCTGCTGCTGTTTCCAGCATGGCTCTTTCTCACTCTGAACCCCCACTGAGAGCAGTGACCCTCCAGAGACATTTAACTTGCTGGCCTTCTAACCCAGCTGTCTGGGTCATGCCACACACCTGAAGGAGTCAGTGCCATTTCCAGGCACGTCCCTCCTCACTATTTCTTGCAACACTTCCACACAGTTTTATCAGGTTAGGAAGTCTGTTTTCTAATACTTCAATACTGACACTCACAAACATGCTGCTTACACTGAACATGCTGACAGTGGCAGTAGCAACAAGACATGCTGGCTCTGGCTGACTATTTTGAATATTCATTGTCTTCTCACTGGCTGAGAAGAGACAAGGATCTTCCAAAACTGGTGCAGGCTCTGCATGAAAAGGAGACAAAATTTTTATTAGAGACTTGTGTATTTTACTGCTCTTCTGTGTAATGAGATTTCTCTGCAAGTTCTTTCAGGGCCATTTATTTCCTCCATGTCAAAGCCCCACCACTGCATTATTAGCACAGCTTTCAGGTTAACTCTAAATTACCCAAGGCAGAGTTGTTCTGAAAATCATCCATAGGAATCCGTGAATTGTCATGTGGTCCAAAGAGGGCATTCTCCAGCTTCTGCAGAGAGATTCAGATTATAAACACCATTAATACACTATGAATCCACCTGGCATCAAAAGACTCCCTATGCAAACACCCACTGGTTAATGGAGACGCTTTCCTTCATACACACAAGGAGAAGGAACGAGTCAGCCTCATAAACTCATCTGAAACCTCTCATCTTACAGCTCAGTCAATATATTTTAACACATATGGAACTGTCCAACAGCCAGAGTGTTTGCTGATACAGCCTGAAGTGCTGCTTTATAGTGGTTTGTAAAACACCAATTTACAGCTGGTGATGTTATGAGTCTAGCACGGAAAACGAACATTAAGCTAAAGCAGAGAGACCTGTAAAAGGGATGAGATAAGCAACTTACTAGAGAGCAGAATTTTGCTACATTAGTTTCCAAGTTTAAGGCTGAAGACATTAGGTAAAAATATCACGTAAACAGTACCTCAGGGGTGGATAGAGATGCTCTCTTCTTGACAGTCGAAGTAATCTCCAACTAGAAAGGGAGCGAAAAATAAGTTACTTAAATGTACCTGCCCTGTTTCTTCTAGGCTGGCCCTCCTTATCAACGTTTCCAACGCATTTATTACAAGCTAGCAGGCTAATAAAATTACTTTCTTCTCCTGCAGTGTTTGCACTTGGCTATATATTTAAACACCTTGCACAGAAAGGACACGATCTTGCTCACAAGTGTTTTGATTCGCTACAAGAGGAAAGCTGTATTAATATCACCATGCTGATGATGCATTTGAACTAATGAATCTCTTGCAGCCAGGGCTGTTTTTGTTTGCCTCACCACAGCCATAAAAGATTTATGAGTCCATTTACACGGCCAACAAATTCCACCAGGTGCAGTTCCTCCTCAAACAGGCGAATGTGGTGTGCAGTGTCAAACAGACAACTGTGTCTGCTCGTTTGCTGCGGCAGTTCTGCAGGGAACCACACTGCCTGGAGGCCACCAAACAGCACACAGGCAAGGAGCTGCAGCAGATCTTTCTGCTCTGCTGCAGAGCACCACATTCAGCGTCCAAACAGCAAACTTCAGCACACACATCATCTCAGGTCAGCACTCAGCCCTGGTCCCTGGCTGAGGGAAAGCCAGTGATGAGTCTCCTGTGTGGTACCAGCTACTCCTACCTTGACAAGAGGCATCTCCCGGGCCTGCTGAATGAGCAGATGCAATTCATTAATCTGCTGGCGAACGAGGGGTGGGATGGGATTACAGCAGGCAATGATGCCCTGGGGTTCTCTAAAGAGAGAGGAGGAAAACTCAGTGTGCTGTATTTATGGCCAATATGTCACATATTTGCATTCCAAGGCTGTGCAATGGGACATAACCACGGTCCTGACGGTGACAGAGCAAGACAAGTCAGATTAATCTGTCAAAGTTTATTCTCTGTGATAAAATTCTTCTGTATCAGTCTCTGAAGACAAGGAGAAGCCGTTAAGTCAGCTCTCCTCTCATTTAACTTTTCTGTGGCCTGACTCTCCTCACCATCATTTCATTCAGTGATCACTTATGAAAGCTGAGCCCAGCAGTGGGCCTGCCTTTAAAGATGCATTTTTATTAGTCTCAAGTACGGCTGTTAGATGGTGAGTGCCAAGTGTGTGAGGAAAAAGTTGTGTAAATTGGGTATTTTAAGGGATCTGCCCCTTGCCCTTCCCAACCCTCTAGGAAGTGCAAAAAACCCCCAAATAAATGCTATGGGGGAACTCATCCCTCTCTTGCTCTGTATAGCGTGGGAATGTCAGGGGGAATTTGTGACACAGAGCAATGCAAAGAAATGTGGTTTATTAGTGGAATAAAATCAGAGATGTATCCCAGAAGTCTGGAGCCTTCCAAAGGAGTATTGCTATTTATTCCTCTTCCAAACTGAACAACTACAGAGAAAAGCAGTATTGACAGCTGGAAGGAAGGGACCAACCACAGAAGTCATTATACACTAGGAAGCAACCTGCTGGATATTAAAATCAAATAAGACTCCTTCAGGGTGAACAGAACTTACTTGGGCAGCTCCTCTGAGATCTTCAACAGCATATGATTTGGGAGCACATATCTACAACACAAAGAGGCGGTGTGAATGTAACAGAATGTTAAAAACACTTAAAAATACCTCCAAAGTGCACAGCTCTGCCCCAATTACAAGGTCTGAGAAGACGACATCAGTTAAAAAGAAAAGAAATTAAGTAGGACTGATCTAGATACCTGTAAGAATTTAACAGGCTGCTAATGTAACAGGACTTCTGAGTAACAAGCAGCCTGAGGCAGTACAGCGATTTCTACAAAGTGGTTCCACCTCAGAGGTGGAAGGGGCACAATCCAAGAGATTTACTGAAGCATTAAGCCAGTGTCCATAACAACAGATTTCCTACCCTGTGCTCTCGTCCTCTTGACGTGCTATCTTGTCCCTCCATGCGAACAGCAACCTAAAAGCTGCCAGCTGCTGGGTGTCGAGGTGTTTTTTCTGCTTCCTGTAGAGCTCAAGGTAGGATTCATCTGTGAAGAGGGGCTTGATGTATCTCTGGACAGGAAAAAAAGAAACACTCATGATAAGTATTGGATTTGTGCTTTCTAGTCTGCCTTGCTCCACCGAGACAGAGAATCTCACACAGACATCAGGGGACTGAATGCACTCTGGTAAAATGTGTCTTGAGTTTTTATCCTAAAAGATTGCTAGGAGCCTATTCCTGAAAAACATACATCTCATCCATTTTTAGGGGAAAACCACCCTCATCAAGTCCAGGAGGAGCTGCAGTATCTTCAAGTTTCACTACATAACACAAGGCCTATTTTCACAGACAGTATTTTCCAGACAAAACGTAATTGCCTCATAAGGCAACTCCAGAGAGGCTTTGAACTTCTAGGAACACCCAGCAGAACTGGAAATGGAACATCTCTCTTGGAAAAGACACACCTCGATGCATTGCGAGGCCAAGTAGTACTAACACTCAAAACAGGAAGGCACCTGAATCCAAGGATTTTAGCTAGTGAAACAAGTGACTGGGCACGACTGAGGCAGAGCTCATACAGCTGATTTCAGACACACAAAGAGGAAAACAACCTGCGTTTATGTAAGAGAGTAGAGCAGGCAAAGGACCTTCTGTCCTAAGCCCATAGTCTGACGCAGGTAATCCAGCCAGGTGAAGTTTTACCTTCAAGCAGATGTCCCTGCTGCGCTGCCACACGACCTGCAGCTGCGTGGGCTGCTCGTTCCCTCTCTCCCACAGCAACTCCCTCATTTTATCATAGATGTAGAGCAAGTAGTGAGTGTCATCACGGGCATACTGTATCATTTCTTCTGGCAAAGGGCTAGAAAAAGAGCCACAATTACATTAACACCTTTCAGTTGTCCCACCAAAGTGTCACTTTCCTCTTGCAAGGCATATTAGTGCAAACTGGACACGAGACATGCCAAGAACTAACATGGAAATTCTTTTGTTTCCTTGCTGAGGGATTTTTGGGCCACAGCAGTAACATGCTGTGCCCTCTCCGATTCACATGGCATCCTGTTCCCAGTCCTGCCCTGCAGCCGAGTCAGATGGCAGAACTGCTTGCTGTGGTATTTGTCATAACTGTGCTCTCTGTGCAGAGCCTCCATAAAGTAGATTTAGGATCTCTGTGGTGTACAGGGTACATCTGCACAGCCCAACAGCACCTGGCACAGGTGACAGTGCTTCTGTGGGGGCTCTGGGGCAGCAAATACAGACTGTCTCCATCACACTGCAGTGGTTAAGCACTGGTCCTAAGAAGTGAGCTCTCAGAAGATTTTCTTCCCAAAATAACTCATTTTCCAAAAAACATGGGAAAATGTAACACCCAGAAACTTAAGGCGCAGCCAAGGTACATGCTGTGCTCATTCATTTTGAGACTAACCTATAACTATGGCTCTTGCAACTAGAAGCTCTAGCAATGCAAACAAGGAGAAAGAGCTACCTGGCAGCTCCAGCCCATTTAGGGGTCAGTTTTTACCGTATCCTCCAGTCAGCCAGCTGGTACTTCTTGTCAGCATCTACATTGCAATACAGCTTTAGCAGGTGCTCCAAGGAATGCCTGCCAAGATTGAGGAGCCGAGCAGCTTGGTGAGTGTCAAACACGTTCACCAAGTACAGACCAAAGTCTCTTTGCAGCCATTCCACGTCTGAGTCGGCACCATGAAGGACCTTGAAAAGCAAAACAAGTTGGGAACGATACAAAGAACATTTCTACTCCAGGCTAGTGGTGCTGTGTTTTCACAGTCATGCGTCTAGGACCACATTTCTTTTCTCTGACCTTTACTGTTAAGTACAGAATTACTAAATGAGTGCAACTGGCAAGTAATTCACAACTTACATCAAGGAAAGAGGTTCATGAACAATTACAGTGAGAGCAGAGCCAAGTGTGATTTTCAGTATAATAAAACTTAAACTAAACCAATAATAATAATAATAATAATAGTAATAATAAGGAATTGTGGTGAGTTTGGCAGCTGACCTTCACAATGGCAGGGTCTGTGAAGGTCTCATTGAGGATGAACAGGTGGCTGCGCAGCTCCAGGGCATCAATAATGAAATCTTCTGTTCGAGTGGAAATCTGCATCAGACACGTCAAGCCCAGGAAGCTCCTGTAGGAATGGTGCTGGAAGTGGGAAAGAGAGGTGTAAGCTAGGATTCATTACAGAAGTAATGCTATAAAACAAACAGCAACCCCAAATGAAGGAAGAAAAGGACTTCTTTAAGAAAAAAGACAATTGCATAATCAAACTTTCTCTTTGCAGTCATTACAATGACATAAAAAAAACATGGGATGAATTGAAAAAAGATCAAATTCAGCTGGAAGTAGGCAGCCAGTCCTACCATTGGACAACCAATAATATTGACACAGTTTAATTCAACGTTATAGATAATATCTGATGGATCAGGTTCACGAACTGTTTTTTCATGTCAGAAACTACAAAAAAAAAAGAGAAAACCACAAAACAGACTAGAAGAATGTGATGGTCTCTTAGGTCCTAAAAGTACACGTGTAACTTTTAAGCAGAAAAGGAAGTTTGATTACCTCTAAATCCAGGGCAAATTCTTTACAGTTCATAAGCTTTTCATTTAGTTCTACCAGATCGTACAGTGTGGTGATAAAATGACAGCGTGTTTCCTCCATGGACCTGTACATCTGGCAGAGCACATGGATTAGGCATGGTATGTTCTCTGTCAACTCCCATCCCGACCTACACCCTCAGATCTGAAATTTCTCAAGTATGGCTGTAAATGTACTGCATCTGCAGCTGAAAAATAAAGTGGGCACCAACCTGGAGTTCTGGTTTCTTGAGAACTTCATCTGGTGGAGAGAAATGCTCCAGTTCATACTGGTAAGGGTGAGCAAACCTGTGGAAATCAGGAAGATAAGCACAGGCTAAATCCCAGCCACCTTTATGAAGCCAGAGCACAGAGACTTTGACACCTATGGCAGTTTCCCTATCCAGCAGAAACGTTGCCTCTTATTAAGCACAGGTTTAATGTAACTGCAGAGGTCTAAAGCAAATCACACACAAGGCAGTGTGGGCACAAACACATGCAGAGCTGTCACACGTGACAAGCACCAGCGCAGTGGGAGCACACGGGTGCAGGTCCACCCGTGGGGCTCCCAGCACCTCGCTGCCAGGTTCATGTCTTACATGTCTTGCTCAGTTTGCTGCGTCCTCTGCTGATGTATGAAGTCTGCCAAGGCAGCTGGCACATCCAAGTCCTCAGGGCGCTCCTTTCGCTGCCGTCCAGTTTTTGTGAGGGCTGAACAACCAATATGGAATAACTGGACTGGGTCCCCCACATCACATGTTCTCAGCCTGCTACTCTCTCCCCTCCACCCACCACAAGATCCTATTAAAACCACAAAGTATCAAAAATCTTAACAATTTAGAGCTGCAGCTTTTGCTGTCAGCACCTTGAATGACAACTCAGTTACTAGGCTGTTGTTAAGCAAGAAAACAAGCTCAAAAGCTTGGAAGGAGATTAAAAAATCTTCAGTTATTAGAAGTACAATGGCATAGGTGGAGGTTATGGACGAACCAGCAGCAGCAGAATGTTACCAAAATAGGGTGTTACACAGTGGCTCTGGTAAACCACCCAAAGCTAAGGTAGGTCTCCTCACACACCTCACTCACTTGAAAGAACATCTGTGAAGCCACCAAGACAGGGCAAGACTTCTGAGGCAAAAGTGACTCTTGTGTATGTTCAGTGGTGGTAAAGGGCAGAGTATCTGCTGGGGACAGATTATTTGCTGTATACCGACAAGGGAATGCTGTATGTTGATCTACTCTTACATTAGACAGGTAAACAGAGTCACAGAGCTCACCACACCCAAATGCTCAACATCTGCTATTTGTTTTTACAGTCAATGATTTCTTCTCTAGACTGTGAGGACAGGTTTGTGTCACATACTCTCAACAGGTCACCTAAGCAAAATAAACTCCTTACCTTCGGGCAAAGGTTTCAGAGCATTTGGCTTGATAAAAAGTTTAGGGACAAAGGGAGTGTTGGAGTTGTCAATCTTCTCCTGAAACTTAAGCTGTGGTCGAGGGATATTCTTGGCATGAAGCAGTCGGAAGGTTTCAGACTGAGTTCTCTTGTGGAATTCTCCTGCCTATTTAAAAAAACACAGGTAAAACTCACAGACATTCAGAGTTTCTCCTACTCAGCCTGACCCACCATTCGAGAAATAAAGTTATACCCCACACTCAAAACTGAGTTACTTTTTCTCAGCAAGTCCAGAGTTCTCTGAATCAGGATCCTGAATCCATAGGAATAAGCACAAGAAAGGCTGTTGTGTACATGACACTGAAATGGCAATTGAAAGCACAGAGAATCCAGAATCAAGTCTGAGTGAACAGGAAAAGGAAAAAAAGAGGGAGGGACTTAGAATGTGTGAAAAAACCTGAGAGCATATTTAACTACTACACTCCACTGGAGAATCGGTAGTGCCAAGGCTGGGAGAACAGCTGAGCTAGCACAGCAAACTGAGCACAGGGGCCTCACCTTACGGTTCCAGCTGGAAACGATCATCTGTGGGGGCTGTAACCCATCTGGCAGCACTGGCTGCTTGTTTCTGTTCACTCCGGATGCTTCGTCCAATAAAATATCCTAAAAGCCAGAAAAGCAACATGAAACACCTGTTAAATTACCACACTCAGCCACTTTGTCACACTGAGTAAAGAAAGGCACATAAGTAGGTACCTCCACAGCCATTTCCCCCAAATTCTATGCAACACAAGACAGACAAATGTGAGAGGAGCACGCTGGACATCCAGGGTGGGAAGAGATTCCTCAGAGAAGCAGCTCAAAAATGTACAGACCTGTTCTCAGGTTGTAAAGGTTTCATGCCAAATTGTATTTAGTTTCCTCACAAGTCACATATTGCAGTCCCCCCCTCTGGCCCATAACCCACCTGCCTCAGTTGCTGGGAGCTCTGGCCCAGCACATGGAGGGGGTTTTAAAATAAAGGAAAACCTCGAACTGAGGGAACACCAACTGTAACTGTGAAAGCACCGCCATTGAAACCCTTGCAATGAAAAAACGGAGTTATGGAAACGAAACAGTTTATAAGAACCACATGCAGAAATGATTTGTTTACCACTCTTTCAAGAATGGCGTCGTTGCAGTCAACCAGCAGATCAAATTTGTCTTCCAGTGCTGTCACTTTGCTGGAATCTTTCAGGAGGCTCTGGCAGCCGTGGTACTGCATCAGCTGGCTCATGCTTGCAAGAGAACAGCACAGCTGTCAGCAATCTGTGAGCAGGCAATCTCAACCCTAAAACATCCAGCTTTCTTCAACTTTCTACACTTGAAAGTTCAAAAATAAATCAAAGGGTAGACATCATCGCACGAGCAGTGAACAGGAAAAGCACCTATACAGTATTAAGTGCCAGAATTAATTTCCCACAAACCACATGATGACCTTTAAAGCGGACAGACTCATGTGTTTGGTGTCAGCTGCTCCTGCCACAGCCCTTCGTGACAATCACTGGGCTAGAAAAGCGGCTAAAATCAGGTGTGAAATAAAACACCGTTTCACCTACAGCAAAGCGTGGAGGCCCCGGAGGAGGGGGCTGCCTGCTGGGGGGGTGTGGAGGGGCAGCAGGCCCTTACCAGCGGAGCAGGCGGTCTCCCTGCGTGTCGCAGTACGCGCGGAAGCCGGGGAAGCTGCGGTAGAAATCGTACTCGTCGCCAGGCTTGGGGAGCCCGTTGGATGCCTTTGTTGCAGCCACCACCGTGCCCAGGGCGTACTGTGCAAGAACATCACATTATCAGCGCTTTGTTCCTGTTTGCCCAGTGTACCCTGTGAGAGAAATGCATTCTGCCTGCCTGGTTTGAGCTGTATGGTTCTGTTGTGTGGTATTGTGGGCCTTTTCTCCAAGAGTAAGTTCACACGGTCTAATTAGGGGACTTAAAATGATTCAAGTCTAAGCACAGGATCTATAACTCAGTCTAGTATTACAGATCTGACCTGAAGTCGTGTCAGGGCAGGGTTAGGTTGGATGTCAGGAAAAGGTTCTTCCCCCAGAGGGTGGTTGGCTCCCCAGGGCAGTGTCACAGCCCCAAGGCTGCCAGAGCTCAACAGAGTGTTTGGACAATGCTCTGAGGGACAGGGTGGGAGTGCTGGGGTGTCTGTGCAGGGCCAGGAGTTGGACTGGATGATCCTTGTGGGTCCCTTCCAACTCAGGATATTCTGTGATTCTAAATCAGCAGGAACATCGATAACGACTTTATTATTTTAACAAAAAAAAAACCCCTAAACGCTGCAACGCTTCCTTCTTGGGAACTGGCAACCGTTCCCTCTGCGAAAGCAGCACGGTGCACACGTGAAACACACCGGTACTGCCACTGCGATCTGTAACGCCCGTAACGCCGGAAAGTAACGCCACAGGCCCTCCCGAGGGTCCCCAGGACCAGGGCGGCTACAGGCCCCGACACATCGCTCGGCCCCCGCACCCGCCGGCCCGGCCCGCACCCTCTCTCCAGCGCAGGGGGACTCCCCACAGGTGTCACCGTTCGGGCGGGGATCCCCCCGCAGCCCCGCGGGGCCGAACTACAGCTCCCGGCATGGCCCGAGCGCACGCGCATGCCAGGGGCGGCGGCACCCGCCCCGCTCCGCCCCCGGGCTCCCCCAGCGCACCTTGATGAAGGCGTCGAGGCCGTCGAAGCCGGGAAAGACCGGCATGGCGCTGGCTGCCCCGCTGTCCGCGGGTGTCCCGGCGCCGCCGGCCGGCCCCGCCGGGCTCCCCTCACGCCCGGCGGCCGCCATGTTGATGCGCGAAGCTGTCGCGAGAACTGGGCGCTCTCGCGAGAGCGGGAGGTCGGAAAGGGGCGGGGGGAGAGTGGCGGGGAGGGGCCGGTGGCGCCCCCCAGCGGCGGGACGGGACCAGCCCCGTGTGGGATGGAGGGGCTGTGAGGGGGACACTGAAGGGGGGACACTGAGGGGGGACACTGAGGGGGGACACTGAGGGCACCCCCAGGGCTACAGTGGGGGAGACACTGCCCCTGTCTCCCCTCAAAAGCACCCCCAGGGACCCACAGAATCACAGATTATTGAGTTGGGAGGGACCCACAAGGATCATTGATTCCAACTCTTGGCCCTGCACAGACACCCCAACAATCCCACCCTGTCCCCTCAGAGCGTTGTCCAAACGCTCCTGGAGCTCTGGCAGCCTTGGGGCCGTGCCCACAGCTGTTCCCTGGGTCCTGTCACAGGTCACAAAGTGAAGAGATTGGTGCTGCCCTTCTTTCCCGCATGAGGATGTTGAAGACCACAATGAGGTCTCCCCTCAGTCTCCTCCAGGCTGAACAGACCAAGTGCCCTCAAGCCACTTCCCCATCCACTGCCCTCCTTTGGATACTCTCTAATAAGCTACATAACTTTCTTATATTGTGGTGCTCAGTCCAGACAGCCACAACAGTGCCTGGAAAGGAGTCAGGGGCAATACCACCCAAATTCCTGACTGCCACCTCCTGGTTTCCCATTTTTGAGGTGCAGCACCTGGAGGAGCCCAGGGAACCCTGCTGAATACCCCACGCTGTCCCTCGAGCTGTGGCTGTGACCCTGAAACCCAGCAAGCTGATGTTCTTACTGCATGGATGGCACCACATCTCCTGGAAACACAAATTTAGGGGTCCTACGGTCAAGTTTCTGTTATACAAGTGACAGATTTCATTCAGTCTTGGTAATTTTGCTTCCAGCTGCCGTCAGAAGGGAAATAAGGCCTGAACTGATGCACAAAAAGACAAGTCAATGGCAATTGAAACCTTAAAAGAAAAAAAAATCTTAGTCTGCTTCCCTGTCTCTGCCTAAGAAATACTTAAGAATAAACAACAACACAGCCAAGCTCTTTACATTTCGGTGTAATTTATTGGCACAAAAATATTCAAATACAACATGGCATCTAAACATGGCTACTCTGTTGTATTTTGTGCATTGTTTTTAATATGTTTAATTCATAAATCATAACTTTATCTTCACCCTCACGTTTAATAACCACTATTTTCTGTTTCAAGTTATGACCAGTTCTCCCCCCCATCTGCCTCCTATGCCAGGCCCTACTTTTCCCAACACTGCTTTTTAACCCAGACACTGTGGGAAGCTCCCAAGTGGTATTTATTTGTACCCTGCACCCAGTTTGCCATGGATCACTCTGCACAGAGGCACCGACTTCGCTCAGCTCAAGGCCTTCAAACCTCGACACCCCGATCTAATCTGAAACATGACTCCTGCACGAATGTAATGAGCAGATGGACAATTTCCAATTTCAGGGCAAGAATCAAGTTTGAAAACAAGGTACAGGATGAAACAATGGTAAAATTCTGCTTCTCTTTCCAGTTATCTGGCTCACCCCCAAACATAAATGAAACCTCCTGCACAAGCGCATTGAGCTCACTGCAGCCATATCAACAGGAATGACCAGGGCAATAATTCACCTGCAAGTGACTTAGTTACATTGCAAAGTAAGTCAAAACCCGTATATAGTTATTTTCAATGGATCACCAGTTCCCCAAAGACCAAGTGGAACCATAGACCTCTGTGGTACAATCAGTCTTCACTGTCCTGGAAACCCAAATCAAGTGCTGTGTTTCAGACAGCTTGTTTGTTTTTTGTGTTTTTTTTTCTTTTTTTTCCAACAGCAGCTATACATTGGCTTAAACCAACTTTTAATATACAATAACTCTTTTTTCATTTACATTTAAAAATATTTGACAAAGGCTGTATTTCAGTCCAAGGTTCAGTTTGTGTTTGTAGAAGAGCAAGTTTGGAGCGCAAAAGCCTCCAGAATAAAAGGCTGTGGATACTTTGGAATCTTCCGTTACCAGAAAGGACACCTAAAGAAAATAAAGATATTGTAATAATGCTGACTTGCATGGAGTTTCACAAAGGCAACACTGAGGAGGACTGATATTTCATATTAACTAGGCACTAATTCAGCTTAGGGAAAGTTGCCAGGTGATCCCCCCTCTATGCTTCTTTCCTGCTGAAGTCTAAAAACAACAGAGATCTATTTTGTCCAGCACAGTTCATAGTTAGCTAACCCTCAAAATGACATCAAAAATAACTAATATAAGTAACACTTCTTCACTGTAACTGAAACCAATGACCAGCACATTCCTTATTTCAAACACTTAAAATGTTCTAAAATCCCTGTCGCTACTTAACAAAAGAGCTTTCCTAGAGGACTGTCTATGGCATCGCTGCCGTGACTGCAAAATCTACCACAGCAGATGCAGGATGTGGTAAGGCTCCTACAGATAACTAACCACACAGTTAGATTACCCCAGAAGAGTTTTGCCAGCTCAGCTGAGTGACAAACTCACCATCCAATGTAGCACTGGCACAGGTTCTCATGAGAAGTCGCTTGTTTAATGAGCAATTCCACTTGTGTGGGGACATCCAGAGTTTCGTCATGAGAGAAGTCCCGACCTGTGAAATTAAAGGGTGAAAAAACACATCAGTGAAGTCACAAATCCTGGTTCTAATCCCTTCAGATACATTATTTGGCAGGTGAGGGGCAGTTTATTATAAATTAAAAGAATGTAAAATTTTGCAACTAAATGCTGCAAACTATAAGGCCACAAGAGTGGAAATGCAACTTCCACTAAACAAGCTAAGACATGCAAGTCTGTGCAGGTAAAAACACCTCTATACTTTTCAAATCAGGCTCATTTCAACCTAAATGCAGGCACCAGTCCTTGGGTGTTAGACAAGAATAGGAAAATGGCCTTGTCCACTTAATCAGAATATATTAAATACAAGGATTAACACGAAATACAAACACTAAGGGTAGTGCTGATCCCTCTCATCAGGTTTTATGTTTATGTTACATAAAAACATGCTCACCAGTGAGCTTATCTCGAACCCTGTTGATGATCTGAATTGCCTTCTTATTTAGAGCTTCTGGTTTCACCAGACCATCTCCTACTGAAAGACAGAAATAGGAAAAGGGAATTAGAACTTCACCTGCACAATAAAAGCATTGGTACTGCTGTTAGATGTGCCCTGCCCAAATGCCATTTTGACAGCAAACCTAGATACATTTTCTATCATCTTTTTGTTGGGAGTTGAGAACACAGGTAATTATATTCCTCATTTATGCTGACAAGAAACTACATCTGCCCTAACTCA
The DNA here is from genome assembly GCA_035583135.1 of Lophotriccus pileatus. Classification (NCBI taxonomy): domain Eukaryota; kingdom Metazoa; phylum Chordata; class Aves; order Passeriformes; family Tyrannidae; genus Lophotriccus; species Lophotriccus pileatus. The sequence continues at coordinate 2,233,158 of JAWWES010000055.1, forward strand.
TGTAATGGCATTTGGATCGTGACGAAATTTTCTGATCTAATAACAATTTCTGCACTAGAAACAACAATGAAACTTACTGAAGGAATGGATGGATTCAGGCACTGTGGTCCCAGTTTTTTTATGGGATGTCTCACCCAGTTCCACGCTGTCCAACATTTCTATTGGAAAAAAACCACAAAAACATAAACGCGACATTGAAAGGCAGATAAAATATTCCTCCAGAAACATTCACAGAACTGTTAATCAGCTCATTTAAAAGCATAATTGTGACATCCACCATCTTTCCTACTCACCCACTGACTGACTGGCTGAGTAGGAGTCCGTCCTTGTTCGTGAGCGCTTATTGCCCTTTGTGTTTGCTGCAAGAAAATAAGGAGTTGAAAGGCATGAACTGGAGTTTCAGTGTTTCAGAGCAAATCTGTCAACAAACAATACAGATTTGGCTGCCTTTCTCCTTCTCCAGATTTGATGCCACATGAAAATAATTTCAATCTCATATTAACATCCTTAAAGCTGCACCAAGAACTAGCACATGGAAATGAACCATTTCATCGGATGGTTTTCGGACAGACATTGAATTTCAAGCTTCTGGATTTGTTGTATGAAATCAGACCGATCCGTCTCCTGCTGCCAGTGTTTTCTCAGAGCCACTTACTGTCCATCAGCCTCCAGTTCAACAAGGGATCATACACAAAGGCTTCCAGCACGGCCATGACACTGTCCTTGTGTTCCCGCAGCACTTCCATCACCGTGTGACACGTGATCCTGTAGTTGCCATCGAGGCCTGTCACCTTGGGAAGAGAAAGAAGTGAATCCACCACCGCTTCATTCCCTGTGCAACTCCAAGCCCGACATTCAGGGAGCAGGAAGTGGCTTTGAACTGGGTTTCACTGTGCTTACAGAAAATGCAGCTGAAATAGCAACACCTCTGGTTCTTAAGGTGTGGAGAAGTTTAGCCACAACAGAAAACAGAGGAAAAACTGAGAACTGGGTGCCATTTTCCCCAGGAACAATCCCCTCCATGTTAAAGAGGGGATGCTTACCTCCATAGCATTTGTCAGCATCCTTGTTAACCTAAATGGAATCTTCTCAGGGAACTTTTCTCTTGTCATTGCAACCTAAACAGACGATGATGGAGAATCAGTCAATTAATAGCTAATTTAGTCTTTAGAAGTTATTAAGCATTGGGATCTTTTTGGCACAATCTTGAAGATTTTATTCCAAATGGGAAAAAATGTCACAGCTTTATGTTCCTCAGTTTCCACAAATTTTTGGGAGAAGCTCGACAAGTAACTTGATGGCAAAGGGAGAACTCAGCACATGCCCAGCTGCTACTGTCAGGTAACAGACTGCCTGTCAGCAGCTTAAATTGCTCCAAGAAATTTCATGGAAGTAGATGCCAGCACTTCTTTGCTCGTTCCAGTGGTCAGCTAGTCCCCAAGACACGCCTCTGACATAAAGTACCTGTTATTTTCATCTTGTCTGTAGGTAAAGCAAAGCTATAAAGAGCCAAAGGGCTTGCCCAGGATCAGACTCCAAGGTCAGTTTGTCCTGGCTTTTAGATTAATTTCTGTTCTATCAGAATATGTGAAATCTTATAGAAAATTTAACGTCCAACCACGAAGATTTACCTCAAAGCAGTCCCCGAAGTCGATATGCAGGATCTTTCCACTCAGTCTGTCTAACATCAGATTGGAGGGGTGTCTTTGATGAAGGAGTGGGAGAGAAAAACAGGGTGACAGACCATTCTAAAAACTCAAAATAAATCACAGCAGTTCCAGTCTGAAATTATATTTATCTTCATGAGCAAGAACAGCCAGTGACAGCTTTCTTGTCTGAGATCTTCAATCTCAGGATGAGCAGAAAAGCTTCCTGACAGTGCATCTATCACATTATTTTTGTAATTACCTCTCAGGAGTTAGAGATCTTCTCACCTTGGAAGATAAACAACCTCCTGGACCAGAACAATCAGTACGTTTCTTGGACAGGAACATTTATTTTTCAGTTAGGATAAATTTTTCCACTTGTTTTACGCTTTTTCACTTTTTTCAGTATAGAAAAATGAAATGCACTATGCTACAGGTGAAGTAACACAAATTGGTTCGCAATCAGAAGAGAAGAAAATCAACCTAGACTAGGAAAACCACAGGGCCTGTATTCATGCTGCCTTCTTCCAATTTTGTTTTAATTCAATTTTCAGAGGTTTATAATTTCATTATAAAGACCTCTAAGTTCCAGGAGTAAGAGCTTTTGTTATGAAAACATGTGAGCTGTATTTGCATTACAGACTTTAAATCTAAAATACACTGCCTTCAAAACTAATTTTGAAGCTATAGAATGGATGGAGAAATACTTCAGATTCTGTGAGTGAAAGGATTTATTGGGACTTTCAATATTAGGGCTTGTGGTCCTTGATGCAGTTCTGTGGGCATTCATTTCAAAAAGGAAGAAAGTCTTATTAGTACTGAGGATATACAAGCCCTGCCTCTCGTGCCTGCAGTACTGGAAGTAACAGCAGCACAATTAGGACCTGAAAGATGGTATCACTACAACTCAGCAGTAGCCACAATGGAAGATGGTATCACAAGAACAGATCCCAGGAATGAATTGATAAGCCTTCACAGCCTGTGCTTTTAAATAAAAGAAACTTTTATAATTCACTTACCTGTCCCCAAGGCCCAAAATGTACCCAACCATTGACATCACAGCAAGTGAACGAGTGTAATTTGTCCTTCTGTCAAACCACACCTACAAGTGGAGACAAAACAGAAGCCCGGCAGGCATGTTTCGGATTATGTTTTAAATTATACATTAACCACTTGCATTTGGCACAAAACAGAGCTGTGACATGCTTATGGTTCAGAACACCCCATAAGCCTGAGGGGGTTCAAACACCCTATGCCCTTGAATTAGGTGTCATGTGCTGAACTCACCTCTGAGCTTGGACTTTTCAACCACAGCAGTTTGGCAAGGTCATCCCCGGCTGTGTTATTGACAGCATGTTCAAATACTTCTACTTTCTGCATCAGAGTCAGGTGGTCATAATCTGGAGCCATCTATAATTGAGAAGTGACATTCAGCAACTTAAAAAAGCTGCCTCCAGTAGTCTCTGGTTGTACTCTGAGAAACACAGTGATCACAAGTAATTTCATATTAAGTTTAAATTATTTGTAGACTGACCAGTAAGTTCTCAGACACAGTGAGATAGTCACCCAACAGTGAAGAATTCATTTTAAATGGGATAACAAATGATTTAATATGCACAAAGTAAGTAGCTCACAGTCTTATTTAACTAAAGTACTGCCAAGGTAAGTATGTTTCAAAAACCATTATCCAAATAAGTCTTCTGGGCTGGCACACACTTTCCTTTTTGGCAGGGAATTCCAAATTTTCTAGCTCCTAGTGTTCAGTTTCTCTTATCTAATTTTGGCCCTGCTGCCTAGACACAATGTTTGTAATGCCAGCACCAGGCAGCTTGTGTGAGGCACATCCTACTCATGCAAAATCCCAAACACATTTCAGTCACCAGATGGCAACAACTTGTGGTCACTGCTAAAACTGGAAAGCAGGAGCAAACATACATATGGCAAACTTCACCTCTCAGGGGTGTTTTATATCTCCTATCTGATATTTTTGTATTAATTATTGATACTGGTAACAATCAGGGAAGAGGGAGAGGAAGGAGCTGTGAACCATGTCCCTTCACTAAGACACTGGAGTACTAAGAGAATGTGGCAGGAGCTGAGCCAGCTCTGCCCTCACCCTCAGCATGATGCGGTGCTCGATGTTGAGCAGGATCTTCTTCTTCTCCCGGTAGTCTCGGATCAGGGCGTGCAGAGTGTCACAGTGGGGCACCCAGCCAATCAAGCCTGAATTTGTAGACAGTGGAATAACAGCGTATCTCTGGATGCTACGGGAAAAAAAATGGAGAATCAGAGCTCAGATTGTTGTATGTTGTCAATTTTTACATTTTGAGATGATTAAAACAACTACTACTAAATCCAATTTTGATCCAAACTGTCTCTTCTTTAGTTGCTCTGTTTGTCTTCTTTTCAAACAGACCTCAAACATCCATTTGCTCAGACTGCTGCCTGGTGATCTACATCTGCAGTCAGTGAGTGCTATTTAGTGACTACAACAAAAAATCCTTGACAAAAACTCATTCCCAGTCTCCTAAAGCAGCATTCAAGGTACCTTGAAATAGGGGTTGCCTCAAAGACCATAACAATTTACAATTGTAATTTGCAATTACTTCAATTAAATAAAACAAATGATCCCCTTGGATACATTTCCTCTGTGTTTGAATTCTATGAATGCTGTTTTTCTTTCTCTCTTTTTTTTTTTTTAATTGACTTAGTTCCAAGATTTGCCATTTCCTCAAAAACCTTGTACCAAGGTTTGCTTGGGAACTGCACCCATGTAGGGTGTCACTTGTGCACAGTTCACTGATTACCCCCAGCACATACCTGAGGTTTTTACGAAGAGAAGTTGGGTCATTTGCCAGCAGGGTGTTGACCAACCCAAAAAGCTGCATCACTCTTTCATCTTGGCGCAGGTCTTCGTGACCTTTCAGAAGGAACACAAACTCGTGCCCATTGCTTCCTGCAGAAAGAATTAATATAGAGAAGTTTGCTCTTGTTGAACAAACAGCCAAGAGTAAATACACCCAAGAAGGGGAGAGTGTGGCAGCCAGACCGACCAGCCCACCAAGAAAAGCCTCAGCTGAAAGGAAACGCTGGAGAGGTTTTATGAGGTAAATATGCAGCTTGACCTAAGAGCTGTTTAAATACTGGAAAATCTAAGTGAAAAGTGCTCTCTCTCACCCATTAATGTCAACTTCCTGGGCCGCTGCTTGGAGGTGATGACCTGCAGGGAGGGTGCGATGGACTGAATCCGGATGATGGGCTGGTTGGGATCGTACGTTCCTGGCACTGCCAATTCCAGGTCCCGGCACATTAGGAGTTTTGGTGACACGTACTGGAGTTCCAAAGAAGTGAGCTACCAAAGCCAAAAGAAAGGCAACCCCTTAGAATTTCAGTTACATCTCACACATCTGAGGAGCTCGAGTTGTTGAGTGACCTAAAACGGTTCAGTCAGGGACCGACATTTCAGGGGCTTGCAGGAAGTGCTGCATAAACACCAAACCTGCAGCAAGCCCTGTGTAGGTATTTCCACAGTACTGACCTTGACTGCTTTGAATAACCAGAAAAACATGAAACAGATTGCTACTGACAACTTGCACTGACAGACCCACCACAGAACTGAATCTCTCCCCTCACCTGAGGCAGCTGCTTTGAGATACGCCGGAACACGTGGTAATAGAGATCCCAAGCCTGAGTTAGGTCTTTGACATTTCCTGACTTCATGTACTTCCTGCACCACTCCTGAGCTTCCATGAGGTCTCTGCCATAGGCCTGGGGAGGAAGTGAAAAACAACAGAAGAAAAACATTTCAACAGACTGCAGTGCAACAGCTACAAAGAGCATTACAGTCTCTTTTCAAACTGCATTAAAAATACCTGACCTCTACTTTTTAACAGAGTATCAGAATTAAAGATGCAGAAATTCCTGGATCCAAGATCTGCTCTGAGTTTATTTGGTTACAAATAGACTCCATTATAGGAGGCAGCAGAATGAATAGAGTCACCCTTTAACAGTGAGCTCACAAGCTCAAATTAACTCCTTTTGCTGGCTCAGGAGAGATTATCTCTGCTATCTGTGCTCGTGCCTACTGTGAAGCAAAACAAAATAATTAACTGCAGAGCAGTTGTATGTTTTCCAGACTCTATCAGACATCCAGCTGACCCAAGATTCCACAGCAATCACTACTACCATGACCCCTGCCATCAACAAGAGAGACACAGATCTGAAGGTAAATGTCAATAATTAAATCTGCAACTAATGCAATGAGTCCCAAGAGATTCACTGTCAGTTGGATGGCAAAGGTTCCTGTGACACCTCTGGGCAGGTGCCTGTCCTGCAGAACGTCGTGCTCTTGGCCATCTGCTGATACCTGATTGAAGGATGTCTCCTTCAGAGTCTGAGGCCCACGTTCCATCATGGCATGGAGCGGTTCCAGCACCTCAAACATCCCCTTCACGTTCCGTTCTCCAAAATACAGACGAGACGCCTCTTCCAGCCCTTCGTGCCACATCTCGTGCCACAGGATGGCCACACGGATGAGCTCCTCACTCACCTGTTTTGGAGCAGGAAAAAAGATTAAACACCTAAAACCCCCCTGTGACTGTGTCCTGACTGACAAATGCAGAACTCCTTTCTTCTCTCATGCTATGAAATACTCATTGCTGGCAGCCAGAGGGAGCCACAGGAGCTACCACAGTGATGTTACATTTGTTTCTGCAAGAAGCTGACTAGGCTTTTCTCACCTTATTTGTTACCAATGAAATTTTCTATGTATTTGTGTAGCTTGGCCTGAAAGCATTACTTCTCATTTATTCATAAAAATCTTTATCAAATCAATTAAATTACTCTTTCGACGCTAGGCTTGGTAAGTTTTGTTTCCACTTTTCATTATGCAGAAATATCTCTTTATTTCTAATAATCTAATGCAATGATTTCTCATTTATTTCTTCCATAAATTTATTTATAAGGAGATGCAAAAACTCAGCACGCAAAATATTTTTAAATTAAAGTGTTCCCTTGCAATCACACTAATACTATAACTTCTACCAGTTGCAAATACCCAAATTAATTGATAGTGAATATAATTTCTGTTATTATACCTCTGGTAAACCCATTCCTGGTACAATGAGTACTCACCATCATTGCCTGCTGCACCAGAGTGTTGCTGTGCTCACACATGTTTTTCAAGATCTTATTGGCAGCGTTGTGCCGAGCGGTGGTTGTAGATTTAGAGGCCACAGTCAAAGGATAGATCAAAGCCTGCAAGGGACAGCAACCAATAATGCTTTAGAACCACACAGAACTGCTACATAAATTGAATCAGAAATAGTCCCCAGCCTCACTGTCATTGCTTGCTGTGACTTCCAGCACAGGCACCTGGAGCAGGTGAAATGGAACCCAGGAAAGGTCTTAATTGGCACCAGTCTGTGGAAATTCCTCCTCTCAGCCAGGGCTCACCTGGGGGTGGTACCGCCCGATGTCCGTGAGGAGCTGATGGATGAGACGTCCTACCAGGGGTCGAGGGGTGTCGATTCTTGCAATGAGCTGAGGGATAACCTGAAACAAACACCCCTCTCATCTCGTGTGCTCAGGGCACAAGCTGTTCTGCCCTCTGCCAGAGGCCTCACAGCAACTGGAGGGGACAGAGGCCCAGCACTCATTTCTCAGACTGTCAGAGGATAACAAGGTTCCAAACAGTGTCAGAAATGTACAGCAGCTCAGTGAGACCACAAGTGTTCTGTGCAAAACTGTTACAGGATCCTCTATGGAAAGAGTAAGATGTGCCTTGAAGCGTAATGCTTAAATAAAAAATACTGTATTTTTTATTTAACTACAAGAGTCATTCTAAAAGGCAATCCTGAGACAGACTGTGAACCCCATCAGAGCAGCACAGTGTTGCTTTATACTTGATCACCACTGAATGTATGTCATCTTTAATTTAAAAATGCTCATTCACATGCACTAATCTGCATATAAATACAGAAATATATGCAAGAATGTTTCTCATGCCTCTGTGCAAGATGCTTGTTAAATCCGTTACAAACTGTACTGCACACTGCTCTCAGAACTCACCTACAGAGGATTGCTTGGCAAAGGATCTTCATGGATATGATGCAGCAAAGCCCCAAGCTCCCCCCAGAACTGGGATTTTGTTCCTTACCTGCAGCCAAGTGTCAATCTGGATTGCCTTGACTCCTTCTACCAAAGCCTCGTTCACGTCAGGCCAGTGACCATAGTCAAACCACAGAGTAAGGACTCTGGAAAAGAGGAATACTTTTGTTAGGAATGAAACAATAAACCCAAAACATTCCAGTCAAATGCTTCCAGACTCGTTTACAAGTGATTTTTCTTCCCAGTGCCCACAGATGGCAGGGATAATCCCCCTGACAAAAATTAGCTTGGACTGAAGCATTCACTTAATTCAACCATAACAGAAAAGAGCAAAAAAAATCATGTTCTCCCTCATCTGAGACCATGTGCCCCGATAATCTGGATTTCATTTACTGTGTGCTTCATGGTGTACCTCAGAGTGTCCTGCAGGTTGTTTCCTCGAGATAGAGAGATGGATCGGAAGAAACCCTGGACAGCAGGGACTGTGTACATCAAGAGGGTCTTGGATAAATCCTTTTGGAATGAAAATTACTGCATTAGTTCTAACCAAGCACATCAGCCCACACGAATCCTAAACTCAGAGAGGGGAAAAAAGGAAGAAAGATGGGGAAATACAGACCTAATCCACATTGTAGTTGACTTTTGTCTAGCAAGGAACATGCTGTGTTTTACACTTTAGTTTGTTGGCAAAACTATGGACAGCAAAGCAGCCTAAAAACTAAAACCCTCCTATAACTGGTAAGTAAGAGATTCCTCACAGTCTTCCATGAAGGACTTAAGCAGCAGAACTTGTTAATGCACTGTATCACCCATGACAGCCACCCAGGCCTCTGCTTTAGGCCACAGCTAACTTATGATTGTTTGCATTAATTTATTCCTCTTCCCATAAGACTGAGTTAACCTGAACTGCCTCACTTTTCCTGTAAGCTCTGAGTCTGTGTACGTGTATTATACACACATTTATACACACACAGACAGAGAGAGCATCCACAAGCCAGGTATGCAGAACAGCACGTTCCCCACCATAACACTGTCCCAGCTCTAAGCACTAAGTACCACTCTCTCCACACCCACAGGGTACCTCAGTGACTTTCTTCTGCACTGGAGAAGGGATGGGGCTGTTCTCTGTGCTCTCTGCATCACTCTCACTGTTGCTGCCCTCGGTGTTGGCGCTGGTGACGCTGGCCCCGCTGGCGTGACGCAGCTTCTTCTTCTCATCCCTGGCCTGGTTCTGATGTTTGTAGTGAAGCACTGCTTCAAAGTTCATCACTGCCCAGGCATGCCAGGCCTGCCAAGAGGAGAGAACAGAAGTCAGAAGGAAAATTAATCCTTTCTGCAACCTGCACTAATTGTTAGAGATAATCCAACCTTTCTGTGTCCACAGACAACTGCAGCAAGCAATACCCTGCAGACAACACACTGCTTTGCTTTCTCTAATTGCTTGTAATTTTAACTGTCTTATTATCTTAAATAACATCACAGTGAGTTCTTGGCCAGGAGCTCCCTGTTGAATATTCAAGGCAAAGGAGCTCTGCAGCAAAAATTAAGTCATAGTCACATACACCTTAATTTTTCAAAGGCTAAAATGAAGATTAGTGTGTTAGGGCTCTGGGAGGTGTAATGGGAAGAAATACAGGAGATGGCTGCCCCAGAGAAGATCTGGCACCAAATACTAATTGAAATTTCACAACCCTGAAATCAAAGGCTCTTTGGAGAATTAACAACACGGCTACTTTCCTTGTTCAAATATACTGAGTGAGAACAAGTTAATTTTTTCTATTCATATTATCCTTTCTCCTTCACTGTTACCTGCCAGGGGGAAAAACTCCCAAAAGCAAGAACAGAAATTGAATTGTGGCCTAGTTTTACCAACCAGATATAATTCTAAACAAGAATCTTATGGTCTCCTTGGGCTGCTTTCGCTGGGTTTTTTAAGTCCTATTGGCAGTGACAAGGCAGACAGTTACAGGAGATCTTCCTACGAACACCTTCGTTTCCTTGGTGTGGGATGTGGCCAAATGAGTGAAGTCTCTGCAGTGGAAGCTTTCCCTCACTGACCTTGTACCAGTTGCGGTCGTGCTCGGTGGCAGCGCTGTAGTACTGCAGGACTTTGGGGATGGTGCTCTCATTGATGCCTTGCAGGTTCAGCTGCCACTCCCCCAGCTTCAGGAAACACCTGGTTAAGCAAAGGGATCATTGACTCAGAACCCAGAATGAAAACAAAGCCTCTGGATTAAGAGGCGTAATTCTCATCCAGAGTCTGGAAGACATTCCACGCGGTGAACCCGCTTGGGAAGCCTCTCCGGCGGGCTGGGAGTCTGTGTGTTAACTTGGAAGGCTCAAAACACCTCCATCCTGCCTCTAGTTCCTCTAACTAACCAGTTAAGGGTCCAATTCAGGGGGAAAGGCGAGGGTCAAAATTTGCTCCTCATTTATATGAAACCGACGTGAGAAGCAGACAACAGCAACACCGAAAGGCTTCATCACACAGCACACGTGGATCACCACATGAACCAGCCTTCTGGAGAGAACACTGTGGCAGACAGTGGAGACACAGAGGAGCTGTTCTTCCCCCCAGCCAGAACCCCGTTAGGTCATTCCCTCCCAGAGGAAAGGAAAAACAACATATTTTTACTGCAGCAGGGTGGGGTTGTGAAGGTCTGTGCAAAACTTAATACTTTGCTCCCTCAGCAGGCTTTAAATGCCACAGTTACACAGCTCTCCTTTCTGTATTTTGAGTTTGCCAGAAGGCATTGTAAAAGACAAATTCTGTGTGCAACTCATTAGTAATTTCTCTTCTGTGACAGTCACAGAAGAAAATAAGACAATGGTGTTACCAAGTTCCCACCTTCATAAAATCCCACCTTCATAAAAGCAAGTTGATTGCACGTCTCCCTTTAAAAAAAGAACAAACCTTCAAGAGAAAGCACTATGCAGTTTTTTCTTTAAATTGAAAAAAAACAGATCTGGCACTTCCAGATCCACAGAGGAAAATGGATATTAATATGTGTTTTTAATGCAATAATATTTTAAGAGAGCATCACATGCTGGGCACCTACTGCCCAAAGCACTGCTGTTGTGCTTGGCTTAATACAGATGTGCCAGGCGTGTGGGAAGTGTTTCTTTCCTAGTGACTGGATCTCCTGAAAACCAAAAAAACAGCCATGCTGAGAGCTCTGCCTTCTGCCAGTGAGCCACAGTGCTGGAAAAAATACAACCAGCCACCAGCAACAAACACATTTACTGAAAATCATATGATAGATAAGAATGTAATACCGAAGCAGCTAAATGAGAAATGCCCTGGTCTTTTAACCAAAGCACGTCTGAAATGTGTCAATCTGCAGGGACCCTGCAACTCAGGAGAGCCCTGGGTTGCAGGAAGGAGCTAAAGGGAGTCCCAGGACTTGGTGCTGACCGTGCCATGAGCTTGTGGAGCTCCTGCTTGTGCTGCTGGTCCTCGGTGGCGATGGCGTGCTGGGCCTGCTGCTGCATGGTCTGCACAAAGTGCTGCATGTGCTGGAACGCCTCGATCTGCAAAGGGAGGAGGGTCCCAGTCAGGGCCACAGGGCTCACAGACAACTCCACGAGGGAGGAAGACAGTGTGGAAGTAAATTTTGACTGAAATGAAAACGTAGGGGTTTGTTTTTGTTCAAAGCTTTTCAGCTGTTTACACCTCTCTAAAACCATTTAAATATGTAGCACCAAATAAATGAAGAGGTCAGAGATTCTTGATGTCTCTGAAATTGCTACACTGAAGAACAAATCATTGCCCTCTTCCAGTGTCAGGCACACCTCCACTGTCAGACAGACAGTCAAAGGTATCCCTGACCATTACACAAGTTAACACTGTGCTCTGACTGCAAGAACTCAGCTCTAGCAAAGCAACAGGATCACCTGTAAAGGGAGAAAACTTCCCCAGCAGAGAATGTCCCGTTCCTGCCCAGGCAGAGTGAGACTCTAGTCCTGATACAGAGACAGCAAAGACAGCCTGGCAATTCCAACAATCAGAAATTTATAGCTTACAAACTGCATCTGAGCAGGACAATGTTGAACACCCCACACTGTCACAGATCCAGAGGAGCCTGCCTATAATATGGTATGGCCTGAAAAGGATGATTTGAGAAAATAATGCCTGAAGGAAAACTTGCAGCTTCCTGATCTTCCCCCCTAACCCCTCAGCTTTGGCTAGGCTTGAAGTACACACCATGGAACGTTAACTTCGAGTTGTTTCAACAAATTACAGCCTAGGTTTCTCCTAAGGTTATTTAAGAAGTACAAATGTGCATTGCTCCTTTGCCAGGAGATTACATAAGGCAGCAGTGCTAAAGAACTTGCACTACCAAATTCTGAGGGAAAAATCGTCATAAAATTCCTTGGAAAGGACTCTGGGGTAAGAAAACCCCAAATTAAAGATTTAAGAAGAAGGTATGCATGCTTCACTGGAAAGAATTAGAGTAAAGCTCCTGCAATCTGTGAGGTCATTTCAGGTCAGAAGCTGCAGAATGTGCTGTTAGAAGGCCAATTTACTTCTGCTGATCTACAGGAATGAGCTACCTTAGAGTGAGACAAGAATCTTCTCAGCTGAAATGCCTCATTCAAGCCATTCAAATGTCAGCCTGCACAAGGCAATGGTGAGGAAAAAAGGGTATTAGCCCAGGGTGAAATAAAAGAAGGTATCACAACATTAACGTGGGGCATTCCAGAGCTGCGAATGCAGAGAGAAGGGGACGGGGGGTAAATAATAATCTTATCAAGAGTTATGCTAGATATCTATTAAAAGTAGACAAAAAGATATTGCCTGTTATGTGCCCCTCTCATATCTAGACACAGCCAACAATCTGCTCTTCAGTTTCCATTAATATTGAAAACTGATCACCACAAACTGACAGGCAAAGCACTTGAGACTAAAAGCTGTTTTCTGTAACACTGAATTCCTAAGTTTGTATTGCAGCCTTTTTATGGGATATGGTTTTAGAATGCAGCTGCTGGCAAAAGTCCTTGTTAGAAGAAATGTAATAGGGTTTACTTATCCATTTTTCTATCTGTTATTTAAGAAAAGAAACTGGTGCAGCTCTGTGGCTGGTTTCCATCGAGAGGCCAGGTTCTTTTTCCTGCTGGATTTGGCAAGTGCCAAAATGGCAGCAGGGAAAACATTAGAGGTCAACCTTGCAGTGCTCAGCTAGAAAAAACGGTCATTTCCTTCCACACCATCCACCTCAGCAGCTTATTCTTCAGGACACCAAACGGAGTGAGCACACACAGTTATATAAAACTACACACAGCACTAGGTGTTTTTTGGTATCATTTTTTCCCTCCATTTTCCTGGGCTCCATATATTCTTGCATCAGTTAATTTTAGATACATTCTCTTCTCTCACCCCCTTAATCTTTGTTTCTTCTCTCATTCTGTTTTCCACCACTGCACTAGTTTCCTGCATCTTGTCCACCTTTATCACAGTTCAAACACAGAAAGCCCATTTTCCCTCACAGAGGAAGGCAGAGACCCCACACACTTCTGGGGTCATTTACTGAAGAAAGAGACCATGACACTGTTTTACAGAGCCAACAGGACAGGGCCTCAGCAGCAGCTCCTTCTGCTTCTTAAACTCAAATAAAGAATAGTTAGGTCACGGCAATGTTCCCACAGCAATGGCTCTGCTCCAGTGCTGGCAATCCCAAAGGCAGGAAAAATAAAAAAGATGTGGCAGAATATGAGGATAAATGGAGGCTTTAATGTATATTAAAAAAAAGATAACTTATCCAGTCTGGAGCTTATTGGATTCGATTATGTAAATTCTCCCTGTGTTGCAATGTCAAAAACATTCACCCTGGGCTCTCTGGAGCCAAACTGCTCCCATGACAAAACCCTATGTACTTTTCAGCTGCCTTTCAGTTAGAATTTTTCAATAATGTCCTTAATAAAAGTCAGCTCTGCTCAGCAGTTAAGTACAAACTGTTCAAGATACTTTCCTAAAACTGGTAACAAAACCCCTTACTTCTCTTTTTGAGCATGCAACCCTGACCACAGGTACAGTGTGGAGACCTGGCAACCTGAACAGTGGATGAAAAGTCAAGTACCAAGAACAGAAGAGCTACTATTGACCATTAATCCTGGCTGCAACCCTTGGGCACCAGACACTGGTTGAGCAAAAATGAACTTTCCATGCACGGAATAAAATTAGGGCCAGGTTTTCTCTGTCACTGCAGAGTTTTAAAGGAGAAAACAAAAAGTGAGGAATGAGCAGAGAGCAGGGTGTTCTCCTGTACCTTCCGGGCGCTCTTCCACATGTGCTTCATGTAAGCGTAAGTCACTTGGGGATGGACTGTTGGCAGGGGGTGATCCAGCTGTCGGGATGGATCCACTCCCAAGAGCAGGACAAGGGTCTTATGGGCCAAAGCCTGGGGAAAATGGCAGGAGGGAAAGAAAAGGCGGGTTAAAACAAGCTTGTTCTTACCTCCACCTCACAGTGCTTTAGAGTCACCCACCGCTAGAAAATACACCTGAGCCTCCAGAGAAAAGACAGGCACAGCAGCCTTAGTGCCCCTCCCTGCGCTCCCCAGAATGCCACATGACAAACCATATGTCTCCATTTGGATCCCAGTCTCATTTCAGAAGCCAGCAGAGAGTGTGAAGTCTCTGTTTCAAGTATTCTTGGTGATAAATCTTGCGGTGAATGTTAAAATGGGACCAAAATGTTCAACGGTAACATCACACTCTAGATCTTACTCCATTATTAATAATTACCAGTGCTGCATAAGAACTTCCAGTTATAGCACGCCATAAAAAGTTTGCTCTGGGGCTCTCAGGTATAATACCAGTCCCTCAAAAATAACCTTGGCTACAAGCATGAACTCTCTGCTGGTTATACAATTTTAGCATTTCAACAATTCCTGACTAGTTTCTCCCTCAGAGGAGGGCCCATCCCACTTGGGCAATGAAAGCATTTGGAGATGCTGAAGGTTGAAGCAGAATGGCAAAGCCAGTGGCCTAAAGAAGAGGACAGAGCCTGACAATGCTCACCAGCCTCCCACTCTTGCCACACAAGCTGGCATACTTGAGCCAGGTCCTCATGTCCTCGTGAGGGTTCACCACAAGAGACCGGACCATCAGGATCCTCTGCCAGTCCTCCACGATCCGCTGACAGCCCTGAGGGGAAAAGCAAGGCAGAACTTGTCGGGGTTTGGTCTCCAATGCACTCCACACAGCCTTAAATCAGAACTGAAGGGACTTCTAGCAAGATGGAGACTTCTGTACCCCTAATTCACAGCAGACTGACATTAGGAACTAGTGGTTATTTCTTTAACACTGCAGTGCGTGAGGAAGGTTCAGTCCTTGACTCTTACTGTCTGCACCAGCTCAGGGTTTGCAGCCTAACATCTTCTGATAGAAAAAGGAGAAAAGTTCCTAAAGCAGAAATACACCCAAAAAATCAGGAAAGCTCTTTGTACAATTCCAAAGTGAGTCAGGAATTTTACAAGCCTTCTCAACCCAGTTTTAAAGCCTATTTTTGGTTTTCAATGGTGACAAATCTCAACATGGAGATGGTAGAAAACCAAATGGTTGCAAAGATATTTTTGTTATTGCCCTTTTTCTTCTCCTTGCGTGTGTTGCTTTTGGGGAGGCTGGCACCACTGAGCTGTGATTATGCCAGGAACTGCAGCTCCAATTGCTGTGCTGCTTGTGCAAGCATTGTCTGGTTCTTGTGTCTGATGGGAGAGGCACAACAACATTGTCAGAGCAGGGTGAGCCTGTGTTTCAAACATCCAAGGATGCTATGGAGAAGTAGAACTGTGGAAGGGACAGCAACAACCAAAGCATCTGTTCTTTCCCTTTTTCCTTTGCCCCCGAATCGAGGGCTGGGAAGTTGTGCAAAGCTTGTTCCCTAACACCCAAATAAACCTCTTCCAAGAGGCATTCAAGAATTTTTAAAAAGCAGCTATAAAATGTGCAAGAACTGTATGTACTGCTTTCAGGACTATAAAAAGCCATATTCAGACATTACACTTCCTCTCACTCTCAGTTTCTCCACCCCAGTGGAATGGTCCTGAGCTTTTCCAGACAGGAATGTAGATGGGAGACTAAAAGCTTTGTCACAGTTTCCCAAACAGCTAAAAAATATGCAGCAGCAATAACCTTTCATAAGGTAGCAGATTACAGCAGTCCCAGGGAAGAATTCTGCACAGGGAAAAATTCTTCTTCAGGCAGCATTTTACCCTAATTATGCTTTTTTTCTACTTGTTCTCATGCAGGAATCACCTCTGTAAAAAGCATTCCTGTATGTACTAGCACATCTGAGGATGATCAACTTCATTGTAGGGACGCCTCTTGTAAGGAAATAGTGTCAAAATATTTGTCTGATTTAGACCTTCAGAGGTGCTTTGGATTTTTTTCTGTTTAGAGTAAGAAAGGCACAATGTTCTCTTTAAACACAGGAAGAACAGCACTGCTAAAGGTCTCTTCTAAAAGGTCAAGGCCAAGCATAGAATCATTTAGATTGGAAAAGACCTTTAAGGTCGTCGAGTCCAACCATAAACTCAACACTGCCAATTCCACCACTAAACCATGGGTGCCACCAATCAACTGGAAATGTTCTTGTAAGAGGTCCAAAAGGAACAGGACAATCTTTTATTTTACAAGTGTGGGAGTTTTCTGACCAGTTTTCCAGAATTTGGAGAGAATTCACTTTTTAAAATGCAGCCAGCCAGGTGAAAAGTTCAAACTAGCCCGATCCAAACCAGTATTTCCAGATGTAATCCAATACCGAGATAAGCAGCCTTGGGGATGTTACTGGTGCCTGTCCTCTTTACACATACACCTATTTCAAGGCTTAAATCACCCCTTTAAAGTGTCATATCAGCAGAGATCTCAGAACATTAACCAAAAAAAGGACCCAAAAAAACCAAGCAATCAGGACAGACACAAAGGAGACGGAGAGCACACAGCCCTGTGAGCATGGATTTGGATAGAGAGAGACAAGGAAGGATTTGCTGAGCCACCACACTGCCTCAGAAGGCAGCTGAGCATCTCCATCCCTGGTCTCTCCACAGATGTACCTGCAGTCTTTCCCACCAGATCTGGCGGATGATCTCCCGGCGCTCCGGTACAAGTTTATACTGGATCACCTCTTCCAGCTCTGACAGCATCTGGCAGGATACCATAGCCTGGAGGAAACAATCACATTCCATCCCAATCACTACACAACAAATCTGTCATTAAGGAACAGTATTTTGGCATCAGGACAGTAAGCACAACTCAAGCCCAACAGGTAAAGAAAGGACTGACTGCCATACATTGGTGTTCTTTGGAGGGGGCGGAGCTCACCTCACTGTTTGGATTGTCCCAGAGCTGCTCCTGCAAAGTTATATTTCTTATCTGACAAAAGCCATTTAGCTTGTGGGCATACACAGCTCTGAGGTTTGATGCAGAGGTTTTATGCAGCTCCCAGACAGTGTGAGGCAGAGTGAGGGGAAGGCAGGCTGGGTTACACTCACCCCGTAGGCTCGACTGTAGCTCTCTCCTGCCATGGCAGTCAGCTCAGCATCCAGCAGGTCTCTGGCTTTGTCAATGCACTGAAACACAACAAGATATTGGGGCAAAGGTGGTGTGTTTTACCCACAGCCAACTGTTCAAACTGCTGCTCATCTGTTCCGTCTCGTGCACAAAGCTGGCATTGTTCCCACCCTCCAAAAAGAACCAGGAAAGGGTCTTATTAACAGCAAGAACTGACAGGAAAAGAATCCAGGGACAGGTATAAGGGAGGTCAAGGAGGCTTCATTCACCACCTGCACAGTTTGAAGTCTGCCTTCCTACAAAATCAAAGTTTGCAGCATTTCTAATCCTACTGTGATTGTAGAAATCATCATTAAGAACATCTATAGAGGAAAAGGGAAGTTCACTCTGTAGTGCAAGAGTTGGTCACAAAAAAGCCTCAAGAAATGTCTTTTGACACCACACAATGACAGAGAATAGCTTTCACTCTTTTACGTAACCCAGCAGGATTTTATGAATTTTACAGGACAGCAAATTCCATTTCTCATCTTCCAACTAAGACAGGCTCTTCAAGCATGAAATAAATCCTGCTCTGGTTCTAGCCATTATATAATCTCTCACCTATAGCTTTTCCTGTTCAAAATGGTAAAGGTTAATCACAAGCTCTACCCTTTTGAATGCCTGGTTAATTTTACTGTGCACATCACCCAAAAATCTATGGGTTTTGACAGCACAGACTGAATTATTCCTTTATCTAAGTTGGCAAGCCAGCACAGAATTCTGAGAAATGGGACTTGAGCTTCCTTGGAAAGTAAACAACATGCTTCACATCTAGAGAGAGGAGAAAGTCACTCTGCAGATCTCCTGTCCTGGCAGACAAGCATTACCACTACAGCTGTTTAACAGACTCATTCCCTGCCTTGATAGCTCAATCTAAGATTTGAGACTTATCAATGCCACCAGAACAATTAAACTTGTTGCACATATGAGCACTTCACTGAAAAAGCTGCAAGAGACAACTGCACAGAACACACATCCGTGAAGAATCTTCTCAGGCATTCATGGCATTTTACAGTCAGTGCCTTGTACGATGGAACCTCTGCTGAGATAATCCCTGTGCCCTCTGTCTGGAAAACAGGCTTAAAAGGAAAACAGAAAAGAGCCAAAAATGACTAAGGCATTCCTGTGCTCTACAGCGCTGGACCACTGCTCTGTGTACTCCATACACTGCTGTGTTTCTGGGATTACAAGGCAAGATCAATACAAAGGTCTAATACATCCATGGAAAGAAGGTTATTGGGCAATTCCCACGGGTCATAGCCAACTGCTTTAAAATACCATGTTTTTCCATGCAGCTACACAGACTGGTTCATCTGAAACTAGGTTTTGGGAAGCCAACAAGGAGGGTAATTACTTGCTGAGCCAGTGAGAAAAGGTCCTGATGGAGTGCCAGCACAGCCCTGTAGAAAGCCCCATCGTGGGTGTCCCTTGGGATCATGCAGGTGTATTCTTCCATGCTGTCCCACTGACCTGCAGAGACACAGAGATCCTCAGCAACACAACAGCCTTCTCTGCAAGGGAAGAGCAGGACACAACTGTGCTACAGCAATCAGGCATCAGCCCCCAGGCCTGAGTGCTGTGAGGTACTTCTGCATTTCAGGCCGCTCTCCAACAGCTGGTCTTTGGCAGGGACACTCTGTTATGCACATAAACCATATATAAACATACACAGGGCTACAGACAAGGGAGAACACAGGCATTTTTCTTCTAGGCAAACTGTTATCCTTGTGGGGAAGGTTCTTTCATTCCTTGTGATGAGAAAGTTGAAATTCTGACACTTCCAGAACGCATGAATGAATTAGTGCCCTACAGAGGAAAAGATGAATTTTTCTCAGGGAAGGCTGGCAGACAGCAAGTGATATATAGGCTTCTCTAGGAAATATCTGGTTATCAGCATAATGGACATTTGGACCATTATAGATTTATTTCACTTAAGATTGTCTACTCAGCAGACACGACCTATCAAAACACTCAGCACATGTTTTCTGTTCATAAATAGGAGTCTGCCACAACTCTGAGAAAGTCTATTAATCTCATTTCAAGCCTGAGCTCTGTTCAGTGCAAAGCCAAATAAAAGGGAGAAGTTAAGCAAGTGATCCTCTGCACTCTGTTACTGGAGACCACACTGGGAGACTTGATGTAAATGCAGGTTTTCCAGAGGGCTTCAGTATGGAATGGCACTTTGTTTCCCTGTGTAAATAATTTGGCTCTTTGATGTTGCTGTTCCTTATATTTCCTAGTTCTGGAGTCAGTAAGAAGTGTCTGTGCCTCTGCACTGTGGGCTGTCACACCCCCCCCACAGGAGGATACCTTACCTAGACCCCAGGCAGCAGCTGCAGCCATCCTGGCCATCTTAGCTTGAGTTTCATCATTCACCTGTGTCCACTTCTCACAGCATTGCTGGTGGAGCTGCCCCCTAAGAGGAATCCACAGTTTCTGATTAGCAAAAAGCTTCTTATAAGAATTCTGCCTTGTTAAACAACCACTCTCCACGTATAAGACAACAACCAGCCTTATCGTTCCTTTCATACTGAGTGTAGAACGGGATTTGGCTCCTCTGGCCAGCTCAGTCATACTTGTCTGATGACAAATATCCTCTCAGGAGAAAATTCAAGGCACACTGGTTTGAAAACACAGATCCAAATAGAAGTTTGCATCTGTTAATGCCTATGTCACAAACTGGACTGTCAACACCAGTCTACAAATGCAGAAAATCATTCCCAAGAAAACAAACAAACCACGACCAAACAAAGGATGCTTCAAGTGTCAGTACAAGAAACACATGATGTGAATAGCTTGGGCATGACTCCTGCTATCCAGCATTTTGAATTAACACATCACCAAGTGTGAAGACAGACTGGAGAATCAATGTTGCTGTAGCCTCGCAGGAGGACTTGTCACGGCAAGACCTCAGAGGGACGTCAGTCTTTCATCTCCAACGGAGAGAAAGCATCAGGATTTTTATATAATTTCTTTTAAATCAACTGTGAATGCTCCACTAATCAAACCAATTACTGTGGGTGTTGCAGTTCCAGGATTTCTCAGGCTGGATACTCTGTAGCAGTGGAACAGCTGCCAACTGTGAAGGAGAACAACTTGCCTTCCCTACTGTCATCCCCTCCCAAAAAGGAAGCTGAGTTAGTCAAACAGAACCGATGGGCTGCCACAGGCAAGACAGTCATTCTGACAACTTAATAGCCCAGGAGAAAAGACACAACAAAGCCAATGGAAAACCAAGCCAAACCTTGCAACAGCAGTAGATCAGGACCTCACAGATGCTGATAAAGCGCTGTGGGTCCTGCAGGAACAACTACGTCAGGAGACAAACAGCTAAGAATGCTCTGGATGTGCTCTCAAAACATCCCTGCCCTGAAATAATGATGCTGCACAACACAGTTCTGCATTAACTGCCTTATTCTGCCAAGCAGATTCCAGCAGCACAAACAGTCAAGTTGATGAGCACTAAAGAATCTCAGCAGCCAAACCATGGAATCCTCAGCCCGAGGATCATGCCTCTAGAGTCAGGTAGCAGACAGCACTTTGCAAAGGCACTTGGGAATTGTAAAAAAAACACCTGCACAGAGCTGGAGGACAGCTCCACCCCAGAGCCTGGAGACCCTGATCACTCTCATCACTACAGACTGTCAGTAGATCCATATCTCACTCCAACCATAGAACATTGCCCTTTTGTAATATATTTTCCACTGATACATGAATAAGCAGGAGGTTCAGAAGGACACTTTACACAAACACACATCCTGCAGGAGGGAAAAATTCCTTAAAACCCTGGTGAGAGCTGCCTACTCCTGGAAAAGCTGATTGAGGCACACTGAGTAAGAGGATCTGTTTTCCCTACTGTAGAACCTACACCCCACGTGTCTCACCCCCATCTAGAAACAAAAAAGGCAGAAAACCACTGTCAGGATTAGCTTTCTCAAGCAGCCCTGTTTCTCTAACAGTAAAATGACTTGAGTGCAGAGGAATCTCCTGCCTGTGTGCCATCCCATGGGTTCACGTCAGGACCCATCAGGAGGGAGCTCGTGACACGCCAAGTTCAGCAGAAAGGCGGATCCTGGACCCAACCTCACATGCCCCTGGGTAGGACTGCACGCTCCAGTGCACCCTGTGCCTGCTCCAATTATCCTCCTGGAGCTGAACAGGGAGAAAAACCAGAAGCCCCCAGTTAAGCAGCAAGCTGGAAGTCACTGCCAGCTCACCCTCTCACAAATAGCTGACTCCAATCAGTTTGCGTGTTGACAACAGACGCTTAACACGTGGCTTGAAATACCACATGTGCACAAGGAAAAGGCTTAATGAGGGCTAAAAAAGAGCAATAATGAAAAAATTCATCCATCTACAAGATGGGCAAAAGGATAGGCACAGGTCTGACCCTGAATAAACACAGCAATCTCTTATGGTTCAATCAGAGTTTAAAAAGAAAGGCTCCAACGAGCTCCTTTTATGACTGTTTTTGACAAGTCCTGCTCAGGTAATGTTTCCTCTATTTACAGTTTCTTCCTCTGTTACAGATGGGCTTGACCTGATTATAAGACTGCAGATTCTCTTTCAGAGACCTTAACTCATCAGATGGCCACTCCCAGAAGGCTCAGAGATGTTGTTCCCAATTCTGACTTCAATGAACAAAGTGAGAAGCCACCAGAAATACTCAAACCATTAAGTAAGCAGAAGTAAATAGGAATTCAGGCAAAACAATTTCACCTAAATGGCAGCATCCACAGACCAGAGAGACACCATTTTCCCGACTCTTCAGGCATTCCCCTCTTACCATTCACCAAGTGCTTCCAAGCAGCGCATCCGTCCCAGCATCAGCTCAGGGTCATCTTTGTTTGTGTCCATCTTCTTGTCATAGGCCACCAGAGCATCTTCCCATTCATGAAGCTTTTCATACCAGGTAGCTTGAATTTCCTAAGGGAGTGGAAAAAAAAAAATCAATCAGATTCTGTATTAATTACCACAGCTTTTCCTGAAAAATCTGTGTCTGTGGTGGTCACTTCACCCTTTTTTCATCCTACATATCCTCATGGACTTCTGTAAGACAGAGAAAACACTCGAATTAGTCTGAAAACAGGAATCCTGGCATTGCTCCACCTGCACAAATGAGTTGAGGTTTACCAGAGGGATCAGTCCAACATCATCCACCTACTCAGGGCCACTGAAACACCAGCTCAGTAAGCTGGTGCTTTGGTTTTCGGAGAAGTGGAGTGGAATAGCAAAAAGGGTAAATCCACAACATATTCCACTTCCCATTGTGGCACATGCTTGCATTTAAACAAGAAAAACAGTCGGGAATGGAGTGATCAACTGGGAAAAAACCTCCAGACTGCATCTGGCTACTGCTGGGCAGTTATTTGATGGAGCAGGTAGTGTGAAGTTGGGGTCTAATCACATACCTCACAAGGGAAGGCTGTGGTTTGTAACAAACCCTTTAAAAGAAAGCCAAGCAGTGATCCTTATCAGCTGCACAAACTTTTCTTCAGCCTTTGTTTCTAGATTTTGTTTCCAATTTTCAAGAAAATAAAATGCCTTGATTTATTTTTCCATACTTTTTCTCTGCCAGTGTATTTTCTGCTCAGTCTTTGGCAGCTCCTGTCTTGACACAGGCTGCAGAACAGATCCTTTTCCCAGCCCCGTGGGCAGGGTCACCATAAACCATGCCCTGAATGCCAGGCCTTTCTCTTTTAGCCTTTTAACTTCTCAGCTAAGTCATTTTTCAATTAAGTTCCTGAAAGCAGAGCTCACAGCTCCTTCCTCTTAATTTCTTTTCACTGCCTATTCTGGCAAACTCTGTGCTTTGAACTACATTTATTGCTAGAACTATATTACTGCTGAAGAGTGAAGTCAGAATTAGGTAATACAGAACTTTGCTCAATCCACCCAAGGAATTATAAAAAGCTGCAAAGATGTTCTGAAGCCTGTACTTCTCCCAGAAAGGACTTATTTTCCAGTCTAGGTCAAAACCACACATAATTCTACACCAGATGAATTCCCCCATTTTGTGCTTGACGTGTTCCCAGTTTCTAGTGGTTCCTATTGAAAGGGGCTTGTCTGCTGTGCTTCCAGGGCTGCCTCCTTTTCCCCAGTAATCCTAAGACACTGCAGCAATTATCACTGTAAAACCACCTTTCTAACAGCAGAACTGGCAGGAGAGCATAAATGGCTTAGTCCCTGAACACTGAGTTAAAATGACTTATTAAAAATTAAAAAAAAGGAAGAAAGAAGAAAGGTAAATCACGCAGAGAAAGACACTGAACAAATACAGAATGGGGTGATTTGATTTCCATGAGCAGTCCGAATTTTAAGGGACTGACTAAGCTGCTATTCTAAATAATACCTGAGAACACTCATGTGCCTGCTGGATGAGATGCCAGAGGCATGACTCCCATGAAATCCTTATCCCGGAGGTTGATGCAGTTTCTCAAAACCTTCAACCTTTGAACAGGAACTTCCTGTCCCCCTTCCCAGCTGATCCAAAATAAAATGATTTATGTTGTCAAGCTGCTGGTTGCTCACAGCTGCATTTAGTATCAAGGATAGCTGCTAAATTCTCCTCCAAATCAGGTTGCTGCAGCCCTCCCTGTGCCCAGCATTGGCTGGGAAGTACCCACTGTCCATCCCCACGGCCCTTCCCTGGGAATGGTGCAGTATCATAACCAGGGACAGAACCCCAGTGAGACTGATTGAACAAACACACAGAGAAACCAGGCAAACACAGGACATGAGGAGAAGAGCTCTCCAGCAGGACTCACCAGCTCCCCAAAGTGCTTCATGGCATATTCCAGCACCCCAGCAGCTGCCTCTGGCTGTTGGAGTTTATTGTTAATGCTGAAAAGGTAGGAAAACGAAGATCATTTAACACAGTTGGCAATTATTAGGGGCTGGTATGAGCTTCTACTTGATAACACCAAGCTCTATCATTTAGAAATACCAATGGAACACCCTCCTTTTTGTTTAAAGCTTCCAAGTGAACAATTAAACTACACGAGGCACGCAATGATTATATATTTGCAAAACAATAGGTGCACACATATTCTCTGCACATATTCTCAAGGCTTGTTACACACAACAGTGATGGTGTATGATTATCAGTTCTAAATAACAGCCTGCACAGGAAGAAGAATACTTGCCAATAGTTTGAAAGGCATAATTTCTCAAACAGCTGCATTTAAGAGCTTTACAGTGCTGATTTTTCCCCCTCCTTTCTCTTAAACAGACAACCAACTCCTTTAAAAATCAGAATAGAGACCCAGCAAACAGTCTGCATCATTAAACCATGATCAGGATATCTGCATGATTTCCTCCCCATGAGAGGGCCATTGATCAGTAAGAGACAAGCGAATCTACAGTATTAAAGGGGGTGATAAACAGATTTAAAACAGGGAAAAAATGTTCAAATGAGTGCTACATTTCTTCTGTCTGTGGAAGCTGCCTTTTGTGACAACTAAAGGATCGAGCTACAAGATACCTGGGAATATCAAATAAAACACTCCTGGAAACGGGACCTCAGAGTGGCTGAGCTGAAATCACGTTTGGCCAGGCTAAGAACACACCATAACCACGGCTGGAGATGACGGGCACCCAACCATGGGAAGCACTTGGAATACACCCATGGCTATTTTTCAGCAGGACAGCCAAGATCACGCTCCCTCCACGCTTCCCAAGGCAGAGCCAGGCAGCAGCGCCTCATAAAAGTGATAAGTGGCTGTCACGTTTCATACCCTGGTGATCTAAAGAGCCACTGGCAGACACATCACTTCCAGCATGTCAGGCAGTTAATTACTTCCAACTTATCTTTCTTGTCAACACTTCCTGACCAAATTGGCCCTTATCTTTCATTCTTTGACAATTAGCACTGCTCTTCTACTGCTGCTCCCCGGTGCACTCAATTACTCCTTTTGTTTCTTACTTTCTTGGCTGCCCAGAGTAGAATTAAGTGTTTCAAATCTATTTATCGTTAGATTTAAGTAAAGATGGGGAGGACAAGCAGAAAGACTTTGATTCAGAAGAAGACACAGCGTTGCTGTTAATAATCATAAGTTACTCTCCTGTAACAAATAATCCAGCAACACAATGAGCAATGAGAGGTGATTTTGTGACTGGGACATCTCCTGGCAGCTGCTTTGCCCTGTGTTTAGGATCATTTCTGCCAAAGCACTGAATGCTGTGGCTCTCCCCCTCCCAGCCCATTTGGGATATATACACTATTTTAATCTGGCACATTCAAAACACACATTTAGAAATTATGAAATTCTGTGCTTCCCTTTCCCCTCCCTTCCATGAAGGCACTGCCCCTCTCCTGCAGACCTGCTGAGGTCTGTGCTCGGGCAGAATCTTCCCAAATTTCATAACACTCCTAAAAGCACCCCAGAGCTGTTTTCTAGTTACCACTCTGAGACTGAACAGCACGAAAAACACTGCAGAGAAGCATCCAGGCACACAGGAGAGGCCCCCAGGGCTGATATTCCAGCCAGGCAGAGTTGCCAGGGGGTTTTAGTCACAGTGTTGCTGCTGGGAATCGGGGCAGTTTACTGGATTAGAATCAAGGGGATGGATTTCTTACTGTATCTGCAAAAAGATAACTACAAAATCTTTCTGGATTAAAGGACAAGGTGGGAAAACATCTCTCAAGATAGAAACAATGCCATTGGTTGACTTGCCAGACAGTGACTTAAGTCCATTTACTGAGGAGACGTCCTTGCAGTTTTCCCTAGTTTAGGATAAAATTAAGTTTAATATTAAAGGAGAAGATCAATAGTTCTCCATATCCACTCAGGGCAAAACATATTCAACTGTTTATGGGCTAAAAACCCCTTCCACTATCCCCTGCTTTACTCAAAGGTTTGGCAGCAGGGAATAAAAGAACACCACTGTCCCTCCTCTCTGGGAAGTTTTTGGGGACAGGTTTGGTAGGACAGAAGTTACATGTCACCTTCCAGGAAAGGCCTCGGTGTTCAGTCTGGGCTGGGCTGGCAGAGTCTGACAGCTACCAGTGCTCCAGGGAAATATTGCAAAATTATAGATTTTAAATGCCAGTGTGCATTCCTAAAATATTCTGAAACTATTTCAAGACACAGCTGTCCTATGTTTGCAGGCCAGATTATTGAAAAGGGAGACCACAGGAATAACAAGATTTCAACCAGACTTTGATACACTTTGAACTAATGCACCAATTTCACTGTGGAATACCCATCACTTCACATTTTATTCAATAAACAAAGTGATTACCAGAAGCAACAGAAGATCCTTATACTTTCCTTCAAAATGAAGACACTGTCACTAAGGTTTGGTCTGAGTCTGGCCCACCTGGACTCACTGCATAATTCCATAATGCAGCAGAATTCAAATTGCTGTCAATCACAACGACAAAAGCATTAATTCCTATATTCCAAGTGCACAGTGTTGCAGCTGGATAAGGAAACGAGACTGGCACAAAAAGTTTTTTGAGAAGACAGTTAAACCCAAGATTACAGATATTTCCCTGTTTATTAAGCAATATCTGCACTCTAGCCAGAATAATGTTTAACTCCCACCTATTTGTAACACTTGATCATAATGAGGAGGATATTAAAAAGTGACAAGCCTTCTGAAGAAAAACATTTTCCAATTACTCTGTCACTCTACCCCTATATGGGGTGACTGCCCTTGGCAAACTCCCTAATATAAAAACCTTGCTCAAAAATCTTAAGTCTTCAAATTTTATGAGTAGTGAAAGGCTACATAAACCTACTATTTGATTATTAAGGTATCAAAATATCCTACATGTACACACAACCAAAATGCAGCACACTGAGCTAGAGTCACAAAAGAGAATACTTAAGAGAAATATACTCCTATTGCTTGTATATTTTAAAGGCTATTTAAACAGAAATCAGGCACGAACTGGGAATGAAAACTGACTGTATTGTCTTTAGTGTGAAGAGAGCTCAAATGAAGGACCTTCCTCCTCCACAAACCCCAGCCATAAATGTGCAATGTTTACTGAAAATATTCTCTTTTATAGACCCCTGGGAGCTTTAGTCTTCCATTATCTTCGATATTGACAATATTCTCTGTCACTCAAAATATATTAAATTTTCAAGAATTCAGACAGAAGAGACTCTCCCCATTTTCTCATAAAAATTAAAACCCCCTTTGCTTTAAACAGAGCCTTTTCAGGAGGCAACACACATATTTCCTATTGCCAAAATGCATCTCAGAACTTGATAGACAAACCTTATTTTTGCTATAAAGCAGCTTGTGCACAGAGTCGGAAAAAAGGAAGAGTTTGTCTTCTTGTTTAGTCTCACCAAGTTTGTTTAAAAAGATTCTCCACGTGACAGATTTTACCAACCTAAGTCAAGCTTGTTTTCCTTTCTGAAGAAGTGCTGGAGCTGCTTCTGGGACTGGAGGTGGAAGGCACTGCTGCTTTGTGGGGGAACAGATAATCCTCTGGCAAAAGGAACTGGCTTTGCTGGGCAGTTTCCCCAGTTCTACAGTTTATTTGTGTTCAGGCATTCCCGAGTCCTCGACTCAGCAAACCTCAGAAAGCCACCCCAAAACAGCCCAAAAACCCAATGCATGTGCACCATGCCACTAAAAACTATCCCCACGCTGGGGACAAACACATTTGAGGAGCCAACAGCAGGAAAGAGCTGTTTTCAATAAAGGGTTGTGATGATTGAGGACTTCCAGGCCAGAGCAGCCCTTCAGCTTCCAGCAAGGACACACTTTGCTAACAGGCATTAAAACCTGCCAGGCTCCCAATCTCGATACAAAAGCTTGCAAATCGAATAAAAACATTCATCAGCTTTGAAAAAAAAAAGCAGTGAAAAGCATGACAGTAAAATTCCTAGCCAGCCCTGCTGCTCGGGCTGCAGAGGGTTTTGTATCACCTATTTTTTATTAATTAGGGGGAAAAAAGTTGCCAAGGAAGATACTTAGCATGAAAAGGTGAAACACAGAGCCAGTCTCTGTGTACTGATCATGCAAAGAGTGGATAAGTTAAATACAAAAGAAATCCCAGGTGACTGCAGGAAGCGTGTTTTGTTTTCATCAGACCCTCTCCCTCATTCCACCTGCTCCCGTATAACTGCAGAGATTCCCAATCCAGTCCTGACTGTGAAGCTGCAAATGTTGGAGCATTTATGAGCATCTCCAAAGCCAGAGGTGAACAGTTTTCCACTTCCTGGGAGGGAAAAGTGGTATTTCAGAGCTCTGACCAAGTGTGGACTCCAGTGAGAGAGCTGATGGGAGCCTTTGCCATCTCAGCAAGCACCAGGAATTCCAGATTCGAAGCATTTGCCGGATGCATATTAAGGGTTTTGTAGTGACTGGCTACCAAATAAATAGCCACAGGGCACTGAGCTTTTTCTTCTTGTCTCAGCTTTGCATGCACCTGCCAGAACAGCTTCCCAGAGCAGGCAGTCATTCAAACCCACCTCTGATTTAATCTGCCCCTCCAGGGACAGGAGGTAACTGCTTCTGATCAAGTAATACTAATATATTTGAATTCAGTAACATCAACCAACGTTATAAACATATGGCACATAGAGACTGAAACCATCTTTAGCCTCAGTTCTTCCCAACCACTTCAAACCTACATCATAAACAGAGTCAAAGAGGTTTTGCATCATTTCCTTGACTTTAGGATCTCATCTTTTTAAACTACCATGTAGCAGAGTATTCCCACATACAGAACATAATGGGGGAAAACCAGAGTGTTGAGATTTCAGACCAAATGATACTTGATTTCTCCTTCACTACTGAGGAAAAAGGAAAAAAAAACAGGACCAGGACCCACTCAGTAATCATGGAGCTAGTTTCTCCCTAGCTGTGCTCCAAACTACACCTCTGTCCAAAGTATAACAGGATCCTGAATTCAAGTTGAAAGAAAACCAGTACAGAACAGTGGAACAGCTTCTGTCAGCTTCTACAGCTGATCTAACCTGGCAGTGACCACCATCAGTAGCTGCTGCTGCCTAAGTGACCATGGAACTGGGAGAGACTCATCTTTCAAATACTCATAAAGAAGTCAAATTCCACTAAGGCTGAGGCTTCTGCCAGGAGATGTCTCTGCCCAAATCTCTCTTAATGCTTCCTCAAAAGTAAGGACAGATGGGAAGGGGTGTGCTCTTTTCCATTTCTGCATAATGTGTCTGTTGTCACCCCCTTACCCAGAACAAAGTATTGCCTCTTTTAAAACAGGTAAATCAAAGAGGAAAGATGGCTTGCATTGGGATATACAGCTTAGAGGCTGAATCCCAAATAAAACCCCAGCTGTCTCATTTCCAATTAAATACTTCAGTTTAGAGAAGGGTTTTGGAGGCCTTTCTGTACTGTTTTGTAACATTTGTGTGTAACTGAGAGATCGGCTGGACCTTGGATCCTTCCAAAATTTGTATAAAGAGGGAATCCAAGGACCTACAAGTGGCTCCCCTCTTCCACATCTGCCCAAGACAGAGGAGTTATGTTGAGTGGGAGCAGCAGCAGAATGGACTGGAGTCCTGTGTAACACAATGAGGGTGTTAGCAGGGTGGCTTTTTGGGGCAGGGAAGCCAGAGTCTGGCCTGTCCTATTCTTTGTTCCAACTTCGACAAAAACACATTTCTCATCACAGGAAGCCGGAGAAGAATTTGCCCCTGGGAATGACAGAAGCTCCAGCTGGAAGAGGGCTCAGACAGGATTAGAGGCAGAACAAAAAGGTCAGGCTTTCATCCATGTGCAGTGGCACTTTCTGGTCTGAAGTATAAAAAGCAATTTTGCTATGGAAGGTTTCTGGAATGTCCATGGCAAAAACTGACTGCAGCCTGTGCTCTGCTGTGGAGGTGCCCTCGGTGCTTTAACCAAATTGTCCTTGCATACCTCTGGCACTGTCTCAGCTCCCCAGTCCCACCACAGCAGCCTCAGCAGCTGACAGGACAGACCCAGTGGTTTTGCCTGGAGCACAGCACGCAGGAGTCACCCACCACACAACTCAAGACACCCACGCTGCCTGCGCGGAGATCGCTGACTGTGACCTCCTCCTCTGTGAAAATTCAGGTTTATGAAATTATGAAATCTGTATTCACATTCTACCCCTGCAGTGCTTTGATGCCTTCAATTCCCTAAATCCTTGCACCCCTGTGGGTCTGTTCTGCAGAAAAACTATTACCAGCTGTGGTGCAAATCAGAGGCAGAAAGAAAGCACCAAGCAACAAGTGTATCAAAGCTGGGGAGGAGAGAAATTGCATCAACAAGAAACTGTGCTTTCTATTTCTCTAAAAGCAGATGTCAGATCAGTAAGGCTTTTCCAATGGTTCCTAATCAAGCAGAAATCCTGCAGCCACTTTGGATCAGCAAAAACCACCTAGATGGGACAGTATGTGTCAGTTGGGTTTGTCCTGATGCCCTTTGTGAAAGAAGCAAGATTAGCTTTCTTTTGTTTTCTTGGACACCAAGAAGCTTTCACAGCATTAACCCTGGGGGAGCAGATACATGAGCCGTTCCCACCTTCATTTCATCTTATTTCTGCCAGTCATAATCAGAAACTTTGCAGGGAGATGCAAGAACCCACATATTGGGCAAGGACAGAGCAGTGGCCAGGGGAGAAACACCTTCTCCCTCAGCATCTTGAGCAAAGCCTGTTGCAAAAACCTTTTGCAAAAGTTGTCCCACTGCTGAAATGGTTCTGCTTGGGGATGACTGCTATAATTAACTTTTAAACTGTTAAAAGATACAAAAGAGGAGAGGAAGTTGCTATCTCAGCCAGCTGATACTTGATCAATACTCAGTGTCTAAAGATATACTCTTAAATCTACTCTTTTTGTAACTGTGGACATTTTAACTACCCATAGATTTTACTCTCAAAATCCTGTTAATAAACTGGCCTCCATAACACTGGAGTTAGATCACATTGCCTGTAAAAAACTCACCTCTTGTCCATTTTTAGTAGACTTCCATAGTACTTAATGACCTTTCACTTGCCCACTATGAATAAACAGAGTTTTAATTTATATATTTTGCAGATTTCTTTCCATCCTACCCTCAGATATCCCATCTCTAAAAAGGACAGCACTGAATTCTACCAAGCTAATAGTGTAGAGACACCAGTGTACAGGGAGGGGGATTAGATGCTTAACCTATTAACTTGCTATAATACTGTCTACATTAAGAAATACTGCAAGCATAGAATTACCCCCCACAATTTCTGGGGAATGCATTAGTAGGACTTGCAGCAGCCAGGGCTACCTCCTAGGGAGTTACCTTCCCTGAACTGGTATAAACTCACCCTGTTTGAACAGCCTTTCCACATTCTGGACTTCTACTGTTACTGAAGTGCCAGAACTAGTCACCAAGAGGGCTCCAATCCAATAGGCAATAATTGCTGGAAATTCTCCTCATTTCCTAGCCCTCTCCCACACCCCTTCAAGACACAGCTGAGGGAATTCTCTCCTGCTCTCCCCAACTTTTCTTGGCTGAAACCTGCTCCAGTTTCACCCTGTAAACACCTGATACGAACAGATGAACTGGGAGGGGCCAGCAAGCCCTTCACAGCTTCAGGGGGGTGGAGGTAAACAGAAAAATAGTATATAAGATGCTTTGAGACAGACTTCCCAAGTGCACATCCGACAGGAGGGGTCTGAAAAAAAGCCACTTCTTCAGGCTCCACCTTCAGAGACTCCCTTCCCTGGAAGCAAGGAAGGTGCCAGGCTGCTGCAGGGGATTTCATACCTACCCCAGCTGCGCTCGGACCAGCAGTCAGCCGGCAGGTTTCTGCTGCTGTAAGCAAAAATGCCAGCGAGATCCACGGCTCAGCTGGCGTGGCTCTGCATTGTCACCGTGTCCGTGGCAACCTACCCAGCCCTGCTGCAGAGACCTCCCAAGAGGAGAACCCTCAGCAACGGCAACGCTCAGCCCAAGGTGCCGGGCTGCTGCGAGGACATCAGGGAGCTCAAGCTGCAGGTGGCCAACCTGAGCAGGATGCTGCAGGAGCTGAGCAAGAAGCAGGAGGGGGACTGGGTGAACGTGGTCATGCAGGTGATGGAGCTGGAAGGCAGCACCAAGCAGATGGAGTCGCGGCTCATCGACGCCGAGAGCAAATACTCCGAGATGAACAACCAGATCGATATCATGCAGCTCCAGGCGGCCCAGACGGTCACACAGACGTCAGCTGGTAAGGAGGGAGCCACCGAGCTCCCTCGTACACCTCCTAATGCACAGCTAATGACCGGGTCCCACTGCCACTAACGTGATTAGCAAGGGTGCATGCTCAGCGCGGCCGCTGAAGGTGCTCCTGGAGGCAGGGGGTCCTGAGAGAACCAGCATTTTTATATCTGTGTTTGCTCTCAGGGAGCTGAGAAACAGTGCATGTGTACAGCAGAGAATTTGGGCTGGTATTTCTGAGCACTACAGTACCACTACAGTAAAAGAATGGGAGCTGGCTCTGTCAGGGAATGGCTCTGGCAGTAATATCCCCCGAGTTCACAGCGCTGACAGGGGACCAGAAGTTGTTAAAACAATTAGAAATGCTTTCCAAGAATTACTAAGGATCTGTAATTTTATCTTCATGACTATCTCTGAACCAGAACAAAAAAAAGAGTGATCCATTATTTGAATGATAATTCTCAAAAGTTCAAGGCTGTAGATGATGCAAGACACAAACTGTGATACAAGCCTAGCCAGAACACAGTTAAATTCTTCAAAATTCTCTTCCCTGAGGGGAAATTTCACTGCACACAGCAATTGCACAGGCCTGTACTAAATGTGGAATGCAGGTGTGCTTTTAGGTCAGCTACCTGTAAAGCCACTTCGGGAAGGAAGAATCAGTCCCCTTCGCTGACTTTTCTTTTAAAACTAAATTCACCACAAAGAACTGAAAACTTCTTTAAAGAGACACTGCTGTTCTCTGGGGTGACTGGGTTTGCCAAAAGACTTCACTCAGATTTCTTTTCTTTTTTAACTTTAAGGAAAAACTTTTAAATCCATTGATTTAATTCCTCTTACAAAAAAAAGCTCCAGTTGGTCAGTTTCGACACATCTCTGTTTACAGGAGGTCTTAAAAAAAAAAAAAAGTTACAGCACAACAAATCCTTTTGGAGCTGTAGTAAAAGTTTAGAAAAAAATACAGGAGCATGCAGCAGCAGCTGGCCCAGCAGGTATTTCAAACAGCTGTGTCTCCCCTCACCAGGTAAGAGACATTTAGTCTGTACTAAAGTGAAAACTGTCAGACAGGATAAAGCTTTGCTTCAGCTCATTTATGCTCAGAATAGCTGTGCATTTTACCATCTTCAAGTCAGCTCCTGCACCAGGAGGAAAGGAACTTTGCACAGCTGGACTGACTGCAGCTAAAAGGCACCTTCTCTGTCCCAGGCCCCAGAATTGCAGATTTGCAGAACAAATACCCCTCACCCACGAGCTTGGCCGAGCACACAGAGCAGGCACCCGGCAGCAGGGCTGGCCATTACACCAGATAAGCCTTTATTACCTGGGAGAGGGCTGGCAAATATGGACCTTTTTACCTCCCAGCACAGACACACAGTAGCAATGGGAAGAGAGAGAAGAGATGGCTCTTTGCACAGCAGAGGTTAAAAAATATGAAAGAAAATAATAAAAAATCACAAAGTCCCAGTGCTACAACATCTTTTTCTAACGCATACACTGCTCTAAACTAGACTATTCCAGGAAAACATTACACTTGTGGGAAGCCTTCCTCACTTAATTCCTCCTTGCATCACAAACTAAGCTTTACAGAAACCACCCAAACAGGAGAGGTGTTCTTACTGTTCAGATTCTGACTTTCTGGTTCTGATTCAAGTAGATGCTGTCTATGACTGCTCGTCGCTCTACCAGAGGAACTACCGCATTTCTGGTGTTTACAAGCTACCCCCCGATGAATTTTTGGGTATTCCAGACCTGGAGGTAAGGATGATAACTGCACAATGTATATTACATGTCTTTTCAAATATAATCTAGGAATACTCATCTACAGAGATGAAAACAGGGAGGACACCCTGCGCTTGCAATCAGCCTCTTTATGCAGGCAAACCTCAAGGAAGGAAAGAGCAAACACTCAAGAGGGAAAATAGAAATAGGGAAAATTCATTTAATAATTTTTTTTGCCGTGAGTTTTAAACAGATGAGAAATTTCTTCAGGTTGTGAAATCTGGAACAATGTCTTGTGTTAAGAGAATTGGACCTTGCCTAAGTTTACTAGCAAGTAACCACTGCCTTTTTTTCCCCCATTCCAGGTGTTCTGTGACATGGAGACAGATGGAGGTGGCTGGACTATCATCCAAAGACGCAAAGTTGGTCTGACATCGTTCAACAGGGACTGGAAACAATACAAGGAAGGATTTGGAAATATTCGGGGGGATTTTTGGCTGGGAAATGAAAACATCTACCGGCTTTCAAGACGCCCCACTGTCCTGCGAGTGGAGCTGGAGGTAACTAATGAGCTCTTCATTTCAGCAGCAGCAGGTCTTTTGCACAAAGTGAGACCTCAGCAGCAGATCCCATCTCCTATCTCTGTAGAAGGCCCAAAGAATTTGCATGCTTTAATTACAGGAGGAGGAGGAGGTAGGATCAACCCAGGGACACATTCAAGGACAAGACAGATGTTCTCCACTGGGCAGAGTCAGTGGGACAACCTTCTGTCAGCATATGGATTGTGTCTTCAGGAACACGTGGGGACCTAGGAAATCCTGCAGACAGAGATCAAACTGCTGACCATCTGAGATTTAAAAATCCCAACAGAGATGCCCCGACAAGTTTTCAAGCCTTTGAGTCTTTTCCTTTTGCAGCACTTCCATCCAGCCTGGGTACCAAAGAGTTTGCCTTTTATTACCCTCAAACAAATTCTTCAGTCTACTAAAGGCTTGGGTTTGACTTAGACCACTTCATAGCTGGTACAACAGCTTAGAGGGATGGGATGTGCATAAGCTGAAAGGCTTTTAGATATAAAGTCCCTGTTTCAGAGAGCAAAAAAAAATTACTTGAGGCAGCACTGAGACAGGGATGTTGAATGCAAGAGCTGCACATCAGGTTTCCTGGCCATTGTTTAATACCAGGTGCAGATAAGTCTTGGAAGGATCATGCTTTGCGCTGGGAAGTTCCTTTGCCTCAACAGAGCAGTTCCTGCAGCCTGAGAGAGAAAAAGTGTGTGTATATAACCGTGGATGGTGTAGTCTTCTCACAGCTGTTCTAACAGCACCAATTCCTTCTCCCTTGTTCTGTGGCAGGACTGGGAAGGCAACACACGCTATGCCCAGTACCAGCAGTTCACCCTGAGCAACGAGATCAACAGCTACCGGCTGTTTGTGGGGAACTACAGCGGGAACACGGGCAGAGACTCCCTGCGGTACCACAACAACACGGCCTTCAGCACGAAGGACAAGGACAACGACAAGTGTGTGGACGACTGCGCCCAGTTCCGCAAAGGTACAGCACGCAAACACCTCCCTGTCCCCAGAGAACAGCCTGGGGCAGGGGTAGAGAGCCCCCAGTGCCCTCTTTCCGTGGTAACATCTGGGTGGCAAACCGAGGGAGAGGTGGCCGATTCTGGGACACACCCAGGAAATTCTGACACAGGGAATCTGCAGCCAAGGCTGAGCCAGACTGTGTTACAGACTCTCACCTGCACACACTGTTACCCAGCCACACTGCCTGAGATGCTGATGCAATTCAGTGATGCAGGAAGTTATTCCTGAAGATTCACCAGGTTCTTATTTTTTCTTATATTTTTTTTGAGTTTTCAAGTTCTAGTATTAGGGACCTGTAATTATTCTTTTATATTACTGTCCTACATCCACCTGCAGGTTCAACCTGACTGGTGAGCTTTATTCCTACTCTATTACAAGCCTCTAATGAGGTTACTCTCTTCATTCAATTTACTATCTTCAGTTGAGTTCTGTCAAAGATAATTATCTTCACTGCATCTTGCCCTTTAATTTCCCCATTGCGTCCCACACAACATGCAAATAAAACTTTTCAAAGCATTTAACCACTGGCCACAGGCTGCAGGGATTAAATGCTGCATTCTGCTCTCTCTCTCCTCCAGGAAAAGCAGTAATTCTTCTTATTAATACAGAACATCTTAAGTAAATGGCTCACCAGGAATATATTCCTTTGTTTCCAAGGTGGCTATTGGTACAACTGCTGCACAGACTCCAACCTGAACGGGGTTTACTACCGAAATGGAGAGCACACCAAGAACATGGATGGCATCACCTGGTACGGGTGGCACGGATCCACCTACTCCCTGAAGAGAGTCGAGATGAAGATCCGGCCGGAGGACTTCAAACCATAGAGAGGGAAATCAGAGCTGGATGATACAGCTCCACGATGCCACTGCACAGAAGGTGGGCAATGGACAGCCAAGTAATTGTTCCTTTCATCTAATCCGTGCACCGGCCACGCCCTGGCCACGCACACACCCCAACAGCACGGCACAGCAAGCACCAGCCACAGCCACCAGTGTCATCAGGGCTCAGACCTATCCCCTCCTCTTCAGGCTCTTTCCAAAGGGAACAAATATTGTGTTAGAATAGGTTAGAACTGAATGCACTCCTAGCACCTTCAGAAAACCTCTGGGTGTGTTTTCTCTAGCAGTGTGACTAGTGGGTTGCTTTAGTGTTATCACCCAGATGGGCAGGGACTGAAAAGCAAAAGCCTTCTTGCTGCCTTTCCTTCAGGGTCTGGAGCCAGCACTGCTCAGTAACCCCTTCCAGGAGGGACCCAAACCACAGCAATTACATACTCATTTCAAGCCAGAGGAATCAATCAGAGGTGGCCCTGATACACCTTTCTTTAGTGTATAGTAAGTGGCTTGCTCTCCCACAGAGGAAAAACACAACGCTCCAAAATGTTGGATTGATCAGCATTGTCCAGGTTCTCTCCTGAAGTTTTACTGCCACCTCCTGCTGCTGCCTCAAATAACCCCCACAGAGCCTGCCCCCAGCAGACAGCAACCCTGGAGAAGGGTTTGTCCCTGGTGCTGTCTGATGTTTATTCCTATCCACACAGACCACCCAAAATGCTGTTAAACTAGAAAGCAACTTTCTGGGTTGCCACCAAATTATGTTCAGGTTAGAACACAAATGTGCTGCGTGTCTGTAAGGCTAAGACTGAAGAGCAGGTGAGCCAAAAATGTCCAGACCCAGCCAAAAAACTCTACTCCAACACTTAAAACCACTCTGTCCAGGAGCAAAACACTAGTACCACACCAGAGAATCCCTAAGTGCCAAAGGTTATTCAAACATAAGGGAATGTTTTCCAGCACACCACACTGAGAAATATCAAAATCTATTCTGAAAACTACCCCAGCTGCAAATTACCTAGAGATGCTATGTCAAAAATCAGTATGTTTCTTCTCCCTTACATAACACAGTGTTAAAAATAACAGCTGAAAAAGAATGAGACTCCTCCTGTAGCCCTACCATTGTTTGAACATGTTGGAAAAGATAGTTATCATTAATATATCTATTTTTATTCCCCTTAAAGAGAGTTTGAATCTAATTTAAATTGTTCAGTCTTGTGTGAAATGGGAGATCAAGGTGTCTTGGGAATTGCCTTACCTATGTTCAGCTATTCATACTGCAAATTTCAACTGTGTGTGGAACTATAGTTGGAACTATTTTAACTGTGGTCTTTAAAATGGATTTTTAAAGGTTTCTAAAACTTTTTCATTTCCAATAAATTGTCTTTCATTTTTAATCCTGCTTTATGTCAATTCTTTGCTCCTTAACCTGCTTTTTGGTACACAAAGAAACAGCTGCACGAGCAACTGAGACCAAGAAAGGGAATATGCTGAACTCTGTATTTTCCTCAACAAAAGGAAACAGGACAAAGGATGAAAGAATAAAAGAAAAGGAAAAAAAAGGGGAAACAATTCCAAGGAAATAGGAGGGCTGAAAAATTCACTGCATAAAGACAAAGCTAAGTTTCTGCTCAACCAAAATCAGTTTGTCTCAAATTGCAGCGTTAACATCTCTGTGATATGGAACAGTTTCACATTTTAGAACCTGTAGTTTAGTACCAAACCCTCTGCAGGTGTTTCAGGCCAACATCTTTGTTGTTGACAAAGCTCAGGAAACAATACACTCTATCAGAAAATAATACACAATATCTTCTATTTGACATATAAACAATGAGACCTATCTAAGCTAAATGAGCAGAATCTGATGAGACATTTTAAGAACTTCAACTCTTCTGACTTATTTACACGTAGATGTAAAAATCTGTCTCATTTGACTTGCAGTCACTTCATTACATTCCATATTGAGTTTGAAGGGTGTGTAGGGGGGAATCAGAACCTTTTCCCTGCAAAACTTCCCAGGGCTTCTATAATAATTTTAACCATGCTGCAGAAGGGCAGAACTCAGCAGTTACAAGTGCACATCTGCAATCTAGTCAGCAAGCCCACAAAGAAGTCTTGTGACATCCTAGGAATTGCCTAGATCAATCCTAATGGTGTCCTAAATTGTGTGCTACTGCAAGAGCAGAAGTCTCATGAGTTGTGGTCCTACCTGATAAGAGACTCCAGAATGGCCGGGGTGGGACCCTTTTGAAATTCCAGCTCCTTGTAGTGAAGGGCCTTGGCATATGCTCTGCATTTGGCAGCTCTCTCCCCCAGCAGGACAATGCCATTGTCATCTCTCAGAGGCAGCGGGCCCTGCAAAGCAGCACACGCACCAAAAACATGAGTGTAACAACAGCCATCAACTCTTCACACCCCTTCCACAGAGCAGCCACCAGCCAGCAGTGGAAAAGAGCTGCCCAACAGCATCTCTACCTTGTCACTGTGCTCCATGAACTCTGCCAGGTTCAGCAGTGTCTGAGTGACTTCTGCAATGTCCTGAGAAGTCAGGGCCAGCTCAATGCTTCGGATCAGCTCATCCTGCTGGTCTTCGTTCAGTTCAGACCAGCATGAAACAAAAGCAGCATTGAAGAGGTCTCTGAGGAGGGACACAAAGGAGAGTGAGAGGTGGGGAGTCACTATTCATGAGAAAAAGTCTGTTTGATACTGGACTTGCCTTCTTATTCAGAGAAAGAGAGCTACAAAATGCATTTATATGTCTATCTATGATAAACAGTGATTAGATTTTATAAAGCTGACTTCTGTGAAACCTTCATTTAAAAACACAGAGTAGGCTGGTTTACTACAATAATAGAAATATCGTACTCTCGTGCTATCAGACTCAAAGTTTCTCCAGACATACAGGTAGCAAAAAAGCACTGCAGCTCATTCCACTCAGAGGCATTTTTATTCCCCCGCAGTAGATCCTCAAAACTATTTCATACTCTGCTGTTTTCCCAGCTACACTTCTGTGCCTTATGCTATTTCTAGACTAATATGCAGAATTCCAGTGAAAGATTCTATGCACATTGTGGAGCAGCCAATTGGGAAGGATGGAAGTGAAATCAAGTTGCTAGCTCTTTGATTTGTCCCAAAGCAGGAACTCTCTCTTATTTATGAAACCTAAGAGCTTCTAAATAACTTTCTTTTTTCCTTACAATCTCTGGCTTGCATTTGCCACTTCAAGTGAAATGGAAAAAGCAGAAATACTGTACCGAGCCATGGGATTATAGGCCTGAGCCAGGGCCCAACATGAGCGCAGGGACGGTGAGGAGGAATCTTTCAGCAGCTCCAAACTCAATCTCCTCAACCATTCCAACCAGTCATCTTTGGAAACTCTTCTTGCTGCTCCCCAGGCCTGCAGGACAAAGGAAGACAATTGATCTACCAAACAAAGCACTATCCAGGAGCAGAAGAAATCCGTCAGCAGGCAGCATTTCTGCTTTACAGCTCCAAACCACATGCTGAGAATCCCTTTTCAGTTCCCTGAAATCCATTACCTTTACACCAGATAATCCGCCGGTCTTCAGTCTCATTTCTATGAGATCTTCCCTAAATGTATTCCTGCCATGACATGGCAAGTATTTAACATGAATAATCTTTTCTCCACAAAAATACATGAAGAGCTGAAGCCACTGTTGAAGCATCAGCTTAAGAATACTTAATGCATTTAGAATTACGTTTTTAAGTCCAGCATTTCCAAGCCAATCCATCCCACTACTGAACTCAGTGCTGCATGTATTTACTGTTCAGACTAGCCAGTGCTTACCTATTAAGCTCTGAGTTCAAGATAATATAGGACTAAGATATAAAAGAAACAAGGAAAAACCAAGAAGAAAGACAGAGGTTCCAAAATATATGTCTCCAGTGACTTGAGATTATTCATTGTGATCTAGAAAGTCTTGTTCATACTTCACATAACAAGTGTCAAGATTAATTCACGGCCATTAATAGTCTGATAGTTCAGGTGCTCCTATCTTTGAAGTTGCTCAGCACCTTCTAATTCCAAAGAGCCTCAGGCACTACTTTGACCTCAGTTTTGTACAGAACTGGCAACAGAAAATTAATGTAAATAAAGGCGGTTCAGATGCACTGAGCAAACCCCTTCACTGTGACCCTTCAGCTCCTCCCCTCAGCAGCAAACTCACGCTGTGAGGGCTCCAGTCTCACCTTCTGCAGGTTGATGGTGCTCACGTGTAATTTCTTCATGGGACCCGTTTCCACAGGACCACTGGCCAAAGTTTCTCCCTGGTTGCTCCTCAACATCCGATGCTGATAAATCAGGGGATCCTCCTCTTCATCAGCAAGAGTGTAGCCCTGCAATAAATGGCTTACAGTGAAGATACACCCAGACACAAAAACAGGTGAGAAAGTCAGAGCATTTACAGCAAAACTGGTGAAGCAAACAACCATGTTTCATTATAATGATTACACCTCATAAACCAGAGAACTCCAATGACATCCCTTTGCTATTCAAGATAACTGTTGAGAACTCTTAGCCCCTAGGTTAAAAAGCCAAAATAATACACCTTAAAACAAGCACTCCTGCCTGTTTGAGTAAGCAGAGAACAGGAATGTGCTGCTTGCTGCACACTAATTAAATTGCACACCAGTTACTGAGTTTTTGGAATGTGGGACAGCCTGCAGAAAAAACTGTGATATCAAGGTCTCCTTAAGCCCTGTAGCTGTGGGAAAATAGATTAAATTCACATGTATGAACTAACAAGGAAAAAAATAGTAAGACTCAGACTTGTATCCAGTGTCATTACCTAGAACTTGCTGTGATTTTTCTACACATTTAATACCAGTTGACAATGGTTTTCCCATGTAATCTCAAAGTCTCCTTAAAAAGCTGTACTTGGCACACAATTCCAGCAACAACCATCCCTCACTGTATGAGTAACTCAGAGTGATGGTTTTAGCTACATCTGTTTCAACATGACAACACCTCCAAAGAGCCCTTAAGCAAACACTTGCCAGCTCACCTTTACAATTCTGCAGATGAGAACATCATAGCGCTGATGGTTAATCCTGTGTCGCACCAGGACTTTGTTCACCATCGGGATGAAAATCTGGTACTGTACAAGGGAATGTACACCATAAGCTTGTTACTCAGTGGCACCAACAGCAGCATAATTCCAACTCTGTTTCATTGACAAGAAACCAATTCTGACAGTTTGATTTCAGTAACTCCCGATTCCAGAAACAACTAAGAGAAGAAAAATCAGCTTTCTTTAAAATCTGTTACAAAAAAATTCAACTTTAAAGCCTTGATCTTTGGGACAGTCCCTCCTTCTGAGAGCTTTCCAGCCAAAGAACAATTCTTACCTTCTTCCCCAGCTGGAATACCAGGGAGGAGAGGGTGTCCATGGCAGTTGTTCGTAGCTCAGGGCTCTGGTCCAGCGTCCGTACGATGGGATGAATAATCCGTGAGGCATAGTC
This sequence comes from Lophotriccus pileatus, assembly GCA_035583135.1. Lineage (NCBI taxonomy): Eukaryota > Metazoa > Chordata > Aves > Passeriformes > Tyrannidae > Lophotriccus > Lophotriccus pileatus. The sequence goes on from JAWWES010000055.1 coordinate 2,275,230, forward strand.
AGTGAAATCCAGGGACTCTGTCAAGCGATCCACTGTCTCCAGAGCAGCTCTGAAGTCAGAGTAAAAAGAGGGAAGAACTTATCTCTTCAGGGTGTAAGAAAGAAGAAACAAAAGAGATGTAAAAATACCCAAGTGCTCAGTTTTCCCAGGACTAACAGCAATAGGAAAAACAGGCCACTGGAAATCTGCTAATGCAGCTCGTACTTGCAGGACAGCTTGCAAGTTACAGTGCCTAAAATATTGGCAGGTGAGAACCAGAAAGTAAAAATAAAGTCATAATAATATTAAAAAAAAAAAAGGAAAAAAAAAAAGCCAACAAAAACCATACACAAACACCCCCTCAAAGCCAACCAACCAAAAAAACCACAAAACCCTCCCACAAAACAGAATAAACAAACAAAAAACCCCAAACCAAAAAACTAGCAACAGTCCTTAACACAGAGGAAAGCTGTGGAAGGAACTCAGTGGTGTTTCATTCTACACGTGGCTGTGGCAGCCACTGCCCAACTTGGACACCACAGGCGAAACAGAGACTGCGAAGCCACCAGCACTTACTTGCGAGCCACCACGGGCACATCTGGGGCATCAAACAGCTTTACAATGGGAGGTAGCAGCAAGTGAAGGTAGTCATCCAGGTTGGCTCCAAAGAGCTGGATTGCATTCAGTAGCTGGAGGGAAAAATCATGCAATGTTACGTGACCTGAGAGATCATTTAGTCCCAAACCCCCCCTGCTATGGGCAGGAACACCTCCCACTAGACCAGGCTGCTCAAGGCTTTATCCAAACTGACTATGGACACCCACAACCTCCCTTGGCAGTCTCTTCCAGTGTCTAACCACTCTCACAGTAAAAAAAAAAGTCTTCCTAAATATCTAACCTAAATTTCCCCTCTTTCAATTTGCACCCATTGCCCCTTGTCATATCACTACAGCTCCTGGTGAAAGCCCCTCTCTGGCTTCACTGTAGACCCCTCAAGATACTGGAAGTGCTCTGAGGTCTCCATGCAACCTTCTCTTCTCCAGGCTGAACAGTCCCAACTTTCTCAGCCTGTGTCCAGAGGGGAGGTGCTCCAGTTCCCTTATCAACTTCATGGCCTCCTGTGCACTTGCTCCAACTATTTCATGTCCTTTTTATGTTGGGGACACCAGGACTGTGCACAGCACTCCAGGTGGGGTCCCACAAGAGCAGAGTAGAGGAAGAGAATCACCTCTTTTGACCCAAATGACCCAAAATCAAGTGACTCAAAATCACAGACAAGACCCACTTTAAACAAGCCAGTATCCAGTGAAAAGCTGCTTCAATCCTGCACCTTCAAGTACTGCCTGCATCCTTTCACACCGAGCCACTGCGAAGCACCCTCTGCCCCATTTGCTTGCAACACACAAGCAAAGAGCCCTGCTGAGCGTGGCCTTTTGGGCATGGACCTGCCTGGGCAGCCCCCAAATGCAGCAGCTGCTGCAGCCCCCGCTGACCTTGACAGAGACAATGCGCCCCTGGCTGTTGTCGTGCATGAAGACCCGTAACATGTGAGGAATGAGCTGGGGCAGGTAGAGCTTGAATTCACCTCCCAGAGCCACCACGATCTGCTCAATAAGCAGGATAATTGTGCTCTGGATGGAGTTGTTCATGACCCAGAAGTCCTACAGAAGGAAGGAAAAAAAAGAGGGGGGGGGATAATTCAGGAGTTCTTCAACCGAGCTGTGGCAATTACAAGAAAAGCAAACTGTAGGAGAGAGTCTTTAGATAAGTTCAAGATTGCAGGGAAGGGCTATACTGGCTGTTTTTTAAACACTCTGCACCTTCACTATATTTATAGCTGTTAAAAACAACCCCTGGGCAACCAATTTTTTCCCAGTCCTCCTAAGCTTTTGCAAACAGTAAGTGAAAATGAAGTGAAATGACACCTATCGATGAACTCCAGGCATCTCTTGCTAAAACTACGTTTCTGAAAGTAGTAAGTGCACAAAATCCAAGCACTGAAAAGAACTCAGTCATCAGCAGAGCCTGGAACTGGCTCTTATTGCAGGTAGTGGTAATAATGCGTATTATTATTTCAAATAACATGTTATTTCAAAATACAATTATTACTTCAAATACATGCAATTCTGCGCTTCATGTGATGCAATTGATACGTTTGATAACGACAAAAACACCGTCCACTTTTTCTGGCTTAAAGATTGTACTCACCCTCATCAGGGTGACAATTTCATCCATGTAGGGCCGAATATGACTTCTCACAAAGGACACCAACATTCCCAGCTGCTGAAACAGGAACTGGAAGGAAGAAAGGTGTCATGATCAATGTAGTTTATTCAAATATCAAAGACACGCTGGGTAAATGGTGCTTCACAGGCAATTGCAAGCTCATTTATCAAACAAACAGCATGCACAAGCTCCTGTATGCTCAAAATCTGGGGCTAAATTCTTGGCAGCTTCAGCTCAGCAGTTTGGTTTTGTGGTTTTGGTTTCTTTAGTGTTTATTTTTTTGTTTGTTTTTTTCTTTTTTTTTTTTTGAGCAGGGTGGGGAAGAAAAGTGGGTTTGGGTTTAGTGGTTGGGTTCCCCCTGCAGCTTGCATAAAAAATTTTGTGAGCTCAAGGCCTCAGACACAGTCAAGCACACAAGTAAGGGTTTACAACATGCCAGCAAACTGACAGTGTCAGAACAGACTTGCAAGCACAAATAACCACAGAGCTTTGTAACTGAGGTTTGGAGGATGCTTTCAAAAATTTAGCCCCGAGTCTTTTCCCCCTGCCTGCAAACCAAACTGGCACACGTTCTTTCTGTACTCTTTCCCATCCCCACCAAGATACATTGGTGAAAAGTTACTGGGGAACACAGTTAGGTCCTTGCCAGAAATACCACTTTTTTTTTTTTTCAAGATGGTTGATTGCACCATCCATTCTTCACCACCAAGAAGAATTTTGCCTGAGACAGTTTTATTCAGATATACTATGGCAGTTTTGCCATTTCTTTTGCCACGGCACAATCTTAAGCTCTCGATCGTGACAATGAATTTACTCTTTAAACTGGTACGAAATCATGTAGGCTAAATTGTTTTGATGCATAGATAGCCTTTTTTTCCTCTAGGAAAACAGGAAAATGTAAGTTATCATATGTTAAATTTAATTTCTTCATGCACCTTTGGAAGACTACAGTGACAAAATACAAAGCGGAGCTCAGAAAAAGAGAGAACATTTCTGTGAGAGCTAAGTAAGAAACCACATCAGCCTCTTTAGTGAGAGCAGAACACCTACATTTACCAAAAATGAACCCTGAGCTCCCGTACTGTGCCTTTTCTTTGGTGTAGTGAGAGGATGTTCAACATACAGGACAAGGACCTGCCTCTTTCAGGCTTTAGTGTCACGCGTACCCACCTCAGCTCTTCTCCCCAGTACACTTTCACCATCTTCTTTTACCTGAAAATTTTTAAACAGAGTGTGCACAACTGCATAGCTTTCAAGCAAGTTAGATCAGTCAGGTCTAGGAGCTTGGCCAACCCGAGCGTGTGAGACGGTTTCCTTCCAATCTGAGTAGTTCAGTCTGGGAGAAAACACTGGTTCTACAGCCGGGCTGGGATTCTAAGGGAGCACCCATCCCACATAAAACACAGCAGCAGTGAGTACAAACTGCCCTTCCCACCCCAGAGATTCCAGCTGCCTGAGGAAAAGCCTTGGCAAACAGCAGCCATCTCTGGTTAGGCAAACCTTAAGTCCCGTTATTATCTTCACACAATTCTCATTTCCTTCTAAAACTGTAACTTAAGTGGGAAGGAAGAGAAAGCACTGCTGTGGAATCACCACCCACGCTGCTCTGAATGTTAGCAGACTGTATCAAATTGAATTTTCCTTCTCAGGGATGAGCCAAAGTACATGGCTGCACCAGAAATTTGAAGCATCTACCTCTATTATTTAATAATGCTGTTTGCAACAGCACATTAACACAGAGATCACTGAAAGCTCTGGAAGCTGCACAGGCTGTTTTCCTGAACAAGACCAGCTTGATGAAAACACAGCATCAAACACTGGTCTTCCAAGGATTATGCTCAGAAGCAGCTGTGCCAATAAGAAGCAGGAAAATTGTTTCCATTGGATATTCTGCTAAACGCTGACAGGAGGGAAAAAGCAAAGCTGAACCTCACTTCTGCAGCATGCTTGGCAGCAACACACAGCACAGCAAGGCCCAAAGCCAGGCACATTCTCTTCAAAATCCAAAGGAATGGATTCTCAGTTTCAGGAAGAAGGAGCTGCCCCAGGAACACTCACCTCTCGGATGGCACCATCACAAACCCGTATTACATTAAGGAACGTTGGCATGACCTGGGGCAGGAACTGCACACACTTCAGCCCAAGGGATTTGAAGATAAAGGTGATGGCCTGAACCACCATGGTGTGGTGCTGGGACAAGGATTGGTCTCGGAAAATTCTCATCAGTGCCACCATGGAGACAGCTGGATAGAACTCATCCAGGGGGAGGTTCCCCATGTTCACCAACATCTCACTGGTGCTGTAGTCCGCTAGGAGAAAGAAGGCAGTGTCACAGCTCTGCATTAAATGGTCTTGAATATGGGTTCAGGGGCAATAATTTGTTAAGAAAAACAAAACAAAGCAACGACAAAACAGTCAGGATGTGTTTATTGATCATAAGGCTATTTATCTGAAAGGAATTCAGGTGCTTACAAGAATCCTGGCTGGATTTGGACTCCGAGAGGCTGACAGCTGAAGCGTCCCGTGACTGGTCGATCATGCCAATGTTCACTTTGTGTTTGTAAGGGTCCAAAGCACCCAGCAGCCCTAATACACGGATAGCCTGGCAAGACAGAAGCCAAAATTAAAAAAAAGTCAATGCTTTCCATTCAGCTGCCGGAGGTCATTTCACTGACTCAACACTTTCACCCTCTTAATTCTGCTCATTGTATTACGATCAGCCACAACAATGACCTCTCCCTCCCCGCCCCAAATCTATGCAGACACATTTATTTGACAGCTCTCTCTCTCTCCAAAAAGCTTTTCTAAGTGGTTGTGTGGCAGTTTCATGTTCATACCTCTCTACGGGTGCCCTGGTTCTGCTCAGTCTTCAGGAAGTTCAGAAGCACCTCCAGTAAAGTTGGGTACTTCCTGTATGGTTCCACCACGTAACCAGTGCTGGCCACAAGCTGTCCCAGTGTCCAGAGAGCCACCTGCAAAGATCAAGCCCAGAGAAGATTATTTTTGATCAGGGAATTTACTGAAGCCTCTATAAAGAGCATTTTTCAATAAGTAATAGTGAAGAAAGCTGTAATCAGAAATTTGTTAAGACTTTTACTGTCACAACTGCCCTCACTCAGAGGCACAATTCAACTAAGCATTCAATTCAGTGAGTCCAAGCCTTTCAATAAAAACAACTTTTTTTTTTCCTTCTTTTTCCTTGAATAGCTCTATACTACATCTCAACACACAAGCCATCATTGTGACTCCAGCAGAGACTTGAGTGATTTAATGGTTCATTTTAGCAGCTATGATGGGACACTTATGAGGGATATTTTGTTACAGCTCTGGTCACAGCAGCTGTGAAGTTTAGTGCAGTTGTAAATACTCACTTGTCTTTTAGCCAGCAGGGAGGAGTCCTGTAGCATGTCCATAATTATAATGAAGAGCTCATCCACCCACTTCCTCATCTCCAGCCCACTGACCTATTGAAAGACAAAATTCAGTCCTTCATCCAGCATTGCCAAAACCTTTACAGGCATGGCAAAGAGGTACCTGCAGTATTCCCACCTGTGCAAGCTCCCCTATGGTAGCCAGGACATTGTTAATCACCCCTGGATTTGGATCTGGATCAGGGTCTTTCAGTTTCACAATCAGTGCCTGTGGGCGACAGAGGAACAGATTAAAATTTGTTTGAAAGAGTACTCAAAATTACTTTTGTTTACACCTGAAATGGAGCAAACAGGGGCTCAACTTGCATCATGGGGAGCACTTCAACAGCAAAGGAAGCTTTTATGTCACAAACTTTATGCAAAACCAGAATCAAGTTGGGCTACACTGTCCCCTACATGCATGACTGTGGGTAACATCCACACCAATCTAGTTTTTTCCTGCTGTGATGAAGCAAAAGAACTGCAGCTCCTGAGGGTCATGTAACCACTCCCAAGTCTCCAGGAAATGTAGGAAGTTTACCTTGAGGATGGGCTCCATATAGGGACGAATGAGGCGTGGGGCATTAGAAACCAGGTGACCCAACATCCTGGCACTTTGCTCTTTAATCCTGCCAACACCACTGTGTTCCAGCTCTGTCAGGATCTGCACGAGAAACGATGGAAGCGTCAAAACTGGGAAGGCAAAAATTCTTTGGATTTCCTTCTCTTCCATTATAAACTCAGCACTTGTAGAGGGTGTTCTACATTTCACTCCATCAAGTAATTTATTTCTAAATGAAGACAAAATTAATTAGCACGAAACTGAACAGATGGCTCCAAAACCATCTACATTCATGAAGTGGTATCATCCATTCACCTAAAAGCACCACAGAACATTCTTCTTCAACACAGATGGAAAGCACTCCTGCATGAAATAACTGCTATCCTTTCCTAATGCATCCATAGAGCTTCACTCCAAACATCCATTACTAAAGACTTGCTCAAACCTGCTAAGGTGGGCAATAACTGTTTTCCAAAAGGGAGATATTCTCCCACTCTCCACACTTTTACAGCCAGATAGCCCAGGTCTGTAACACCACCTTAATACCAAGTACCCTATTTTCCCTGCAGACATGCCTGTTCCTTACCTGGATCAGCATCTTCCTCAGGAAAGGCATGACAAAGGCAGGGTTCATGCTGCTCAGGCGCCCCACAGTGCAGATGGCCAGCTCTCGGATTTCAAACACTTGGTCATTCAGGGCCACAAAGAGAGCTTGCAAGTTCTCTGCCTGGGCAAGGTGAGCATCAAACCTCTCATCCAGGGAAGCCAACACACAGAAGCGGATGTCAGGGTCTGCAAGAACACATTTGTGTCTCTTTAAATGCAGGTAGACTCCTGTTCATCTTATCGCCTTTGCTCACAAACCATCCTCAGAAAAACCCTTAACAATCTCAGGGAAATGCCAAAACAATGAGACACTACTTCAGTGTTTTACACAGGAGAAACAGGATGGGTCAGGTCAGCAAACTCTGCTGCTCAGTACTGCCCCAATAACCAGGTCTGTGAAGTGCCATTCTCTTGTACCTGCAAGTGGCACTTCCAGATACAACACGGTAACCTGAGATGAGTTCAACTGACAGAACAAAAAAAATCAAGTAGGAAGATTCAACAGAAGGGGCCAATCCCTCCCAAGATGATAAAGTTGGAGACCATGACCCAGAACAACAGCAAAAGAAGTCTCGGGGCTCTGCCTAGTTCAGAGGACTACCAAGGGCACAATTGGAGCATTTTGCACTATTGTCCTATTCATACTTCAAAAATCAAGATCTGGGAAGAGAAATTAGGAGACTTCTTTCTAATTTATAGAGAATGACAGCTTAACTTAGCGGCAAATATGTTCAAATTCCATAACAACCTGAATATCATTATGGTAACAAAATCAACACATGGTAGGAGAACCCTTCTCTCCAAACCCCCCACCAACCTGGGTCGGTTATTCCAACCACGAGCAGCTTGCTGAGGACATCAGCCACGACCTGCACTGCCGTCTGACTGACCACGTGGGCATGGCCACTGATGAGGTGGATGGAGGGGGTGAGCAGGCGAGAGCACGTGCGGGCAGCTTCCATGCGGATCTCCTTGTGCTCGCTGTTCAGGAAGTGGTCTGCGCAGTGCCGGACAAACTGGGTCAGAGAGTGGCCTGCAAAGAGGAAGACGGGGAGCTAAACACGGGCTTGCACCTCCATTAGCAGTTTTACCACAGAACAGGAGTTTAAAGAATGTGCTCTCAGAGCCTTCCTGCTGCTTGTGCTCTCCCCCACTGCTCTAGTGTTACATCCCGTACTCCTTGGCCCCCCACTCCCTTATTTCATCTTACCTTCAAACTCAAAGCTGCCAAGTGTGCGAAGGGCAAGGGTGATGCTCCCCACGTCACTGGCCTCTGGGATGTTGGTGAGGCTGGGGGAGGCAAGCTGGTGGGCAAGGCCCTTTGGCATGCCTGGATGTCGCAGGGGCTTGTGCATCAGAACAAGAGAGAGCATTTTCAGCAACCCATCCTGGATATCCTTCTTCAGCTGGGGGATCTGACGGCTCAAGTCATACAGCACAGCTGTCAGAGCAGGGCTGAGGGCAAGAATCAGGCAGAGAGTCATCAGAACAGGAGCAGTGAGGGGCATATTTCCCCTTTCTGCTTAGTTATGCCCTTGCCCACCACAAGATAATAGTGGACATTAACACACGACAGCAACACCTGCCAGCAGAGCACAGGGGCCTTGTGTGAACTGAGGCAAACCAGGACCTTCCTGTACAAACTGCCAGGACCTCAGCACACACTGCTACAACAGTTACACTTGTGCTTTTAAATAAAAGGTAACTCAGTTAGCTTCCAGGTGGCAACATTATTGTAATTTCAACAGCTCCGTGCTACCTGGATATTTTCTCCACAGCCTCCCATACTAAAAACTACATTAATTCCTCCAAAAGGAACTGTCAGCTCCAAAGGTGAAAGATACCAATGCTCTTAAGTAATCCCACAGACACATTAACACTTCAAACATGTTATTTTTCTGAAACAGTTACATTGATCTTCTGAAAGATCACTTAAAGGCAATAATCTTCCTTCTCAACCTGAAGACTGTCAAGGTCTCATTCTGTAGGGCCAACAATGCCCTCCTGTGGCTAGAAGGAAAATATGTTCCTGTGCCTTGTACTTACCTCAGGCCCACTGCCAGCATAGGTTCCAAAAGCTCTTTGATGTCCTGCTGGATACTGGGTCCCATGGCTCGTGCCAACATACTGATGCAGGTGAAGACTGTGGCATCAACCTGCACAGACTTCTGCCTCCTGGAAAGGGATCACATAAAACTTTATTAGGAGGAGCTAATTATTTTCCAAACACCTTTCCTCATCCTATTCTGTGTTATTAGCCTTACAGAAATAACTTCTGATTTTAACACAATAATTCAATCCCACATCACAAAAACTGTTCAAAGAACAGGTGTTTCAATTCCTTCCTCCAACTTTCACACACTTACTTGTGGGCAAAGTCCTTCGGGGGAAGAGCTGCTTTTATGATTTCAAGGACTTTTGGCAGGTAAGCTTGAAACTCGGACCTCACAGCCACAGAGAGCAAACCCAAGGCCTGGAAGGCTGCTGTTCTCTCCTTCTCCTTCTTCACACAGCTGAGAACATGATTCATGGTGTCTGGGAGATACTGATCAGCTGCCCACAAGAGAAAACAATACAGGTATTAGAATTCATTTAGGTTGATACAGTTGCATCATACTTGCAACCAAACCGCTACAAGTGTAAAACTAAAGAACAGACAGAGTCATATTAAATCTGCTGGCGTGATCAGTGGCAAACATATGTCACCATGTAATAAAAATTATAACCACAGAAGGCTTTGTTTTTAAAAGAAAAATCATCAAAACAAAAGAGCTATTAAAAAAACCCAAACCATTGCAACAGGTTTTAAACGCAAATAAAATCCAAGCATTTTGATTTTACAGTGATGGATCGGAAATTCAGAAAAATAACACAAAAGTTGTTCCAACCCACTAAGAGCAGCTTAGTGACTTGTCTCCAGCTCTGATATTCTCCTAAACTTGCTTGATAAATCAACTGAACTGCTTTAAAGGTGGCAGGTATTTCCCATTTTTACTTGATATTTCCTAGCACATGCAACAGAGAAAAAGGAAGAGAACTCTGATAATATTTGGGATACACTGAGGGGGAGCAAGAGAGCAGAATTCTACTCGAAGTCTGACATACTGATGAAAAAAAAAAAAAAAGGAGGTTCTACATGTTATGGTATTGATCACAGCATTCAGACAATAGGTTTCAACCTGTTTTCTTCATCAGAGCAACATTTTGGCATCAGCTATCAAGTCACACTTATTTAGAAAAAAAAAGACTGTCCTCCCACAGAGGAATGTGCTCATCTCACAGGCACCACATTTGGTCTGCTGCATTGCCTGCACAAGCTCATCTGGACCAAAGGGAGCTGGACACATTCCAGCCCAATCTCAGCAACATTTCTAACATCCAGCCATCTGTCTTGTCACCTGTGAATGCAGAAGGACGGAAAGCCGCCAACCGCGGGAGGAGATTGAGAACCGTCATCTGGATCAAAGAATTTTTGCTGGTTCTGCACTTGAGAACCCATTGGCAGACCTGAAAGGAGATAGATTGGGCTTAGAGGGATGGCCATTGGCACAAATGTTTATTACCTGGGTGCTTTTAGGCATTCTACAGATATTTGGCTTCAGAGCCCATCAGAAAGATGGATAACTAACATAACTGTTTCCAAAGGAAGTACATCACTTGCTCCAAGACAATGACAAAGCCAGGATACATATAATTATTGAGTTTTGAAGGCTCAATTCAGTACTAGGCAGAACTGCCTGTAGGTAAGGACACAGAGGACAACTGCTCTGCCACAAGAGATGTTGTGAACATTGGTAGACAAGCTGAGGAACGAACACTTACTTGATCAAACTTCTCTTCCATCAGGTCCCTGCAGCATCGACTTTCTACCAAAGTAGACTTTGCTGGGACAGGAGAGGTTGCAAAGCCCATGATTCCTTGGTGAGCACTGTACCCCAGGAGACCAGCCAAAGCATTGGACTGGGAGGGCTGCAGAGACTGGAAGCTTGTGAAGGGAGTGATGTGCCGAGGTTTGGTACTGAAGCCCATCAGGTCTTTGCAGTACTTGTCATGCACAAGCTGCTGCTGAGTGATCTCTTCCATCTCCTCTCTAAGGCGCTGGACAAAGCAGAAGAGCATTAAAAAAATAAAAAGTAGCTGAATAAGATGCTCCCAGCAGAGTGCTACCCAAATCTCCTGAGCAGCATCCTGTGTAATTGATATCCAAATGGCTGTAAAACACCAACTGAGCAAAACCCACCAAAAATATTTGGGTATCTAACATGCAACAGAGTCTTCATTCCATAGAAAATTCTTTTTCATTGTAATTAATGCAGTTAATAGCCTTTCCATCAGAGCTGAATACCTCCTCAGCCCAAACTTGTCCCTGCCATTTCTCTGACACACTTCAATTTGTAATAATCAATGCTCTGACGCCACATTCAGATGACTTTTCTGCCCAATAACCCTGTTGCAAACACAGTGGGATATTTCCACAGACTGCAGAGTTGCTACACATTGTCAATCAATCCCTGTGGTCCACAACTTGTTCCTTTGCTCACCTCTCCCTCCATACTGCTGATTCTCACTAGCTCGTTGAGGATCAATAAGGCACCATGGATCCGGTCATCACGATTCATTCCTTTCTCTTTGGCCAAAGTCTCATCAAAGCCCTTCTCAGCCTCTTCATATGTATGCTTGGGGAGAAAAGTAAAAAAATCTCAGTGATAATGCAGAAACAGAGCCTGTGGAAATGAAGTAGCACTGCCAGTCAAGAGTTACTGATGCCCTGAATTTTCCAAGAGTAGCCACAAACCTCAACTGAGTCATAACAGAACTATAACACAACAAAATTCAGATCCACCCAGAGGTTGTAGACTCTGCTGTAAAGCATTTTCAACAGGCCTAATCAAACAGCATGGTAAAAACTCCATCAATATCTGCAGCACTAATTTGATTATAAGGAATCCAAGTTCACAACATTTGACTGCACTGCCCAAAACTTATTCGATACCAAGAAGCTTGAATTCGCATGACAATGGCAGCAAGGCAAAGGTTCAGACCAAAGAATTCTCAACTGTCTCATTTAGGTTTCATTTGCACTAATAAAACCATCTGTTAGTAAGAGATGACAATAGGTAGATGACTGCATGGCTGTAAAACTAGGTCAGGTTCAACAGCTGCAAATGAGCCACAGATAGAGTAATGGATTCTTGAAGGAGTTAAGTCTCTTTCTTACTTTTAGAGTACATTAAAGCAACTACTCATTTTGGAACCCATTATGTTTTCAACCCTTTCACGCGGAGGCAGTTTTTTCCTGACACAGCCAACACAAGTTCTTGGCTTAGCCAGCTCTTCTGAAAACTGGCCCTCGACCACCTGCATTGCATTATGAGGGGCTGCTTCAAAACAAAGTCAAAGTCCTCTTCTTACCCTGTACCACTGGGGCTTCTGCATCTCTTTCGGCTCGCGCTGCGTGGTGAGGATGAGGCAGGCTCTTAAGGCAGACACAGCTCCCTCCCGGATGGCCTGTTTGGGATCCCACACAGCCACAAATATATTGTCAAAGAATGGCTGCACTTGCTGGAAGAAGAAGGTGGGCACGCTGATTGCCAGCTCCCGCAGGACAAGAACCTGGAGGTGGGGAGGGAAACAGGAACAATCTGGAGTATGAGCACCCAGAGACAAACCCTGTAACTCGTACAGCGTAGTATCATTTATTTAGACTGTTGATATCTGCCAGTCTGTTTCCAGCTCCACATTTTACAGTTCCTACACAACAGTGTCTCAGCCTTCTTTAGTCACTGGGCTAAGGTAAAAGCAATGAGGCAGCACTGTGTGCCATGAGAGCATCACAGATCCTCAGACACAGACTGGCAGCCGTTCCCAGAGCCTTCCCACAGCTCTCTGTGTGCACAGCTCCCACCACCGTTCCCTGATCCCAACCATCCCGTTCCAAATCAGTGAGGACAATAAAAAGGTCACTTACAGCTGCGTGTCTTCGCCCTTCATTCCTGTCAGCTCCCAGCCATTCCAGAGCCCGCTTCACCTCAAACTCCACGTACTCAGCTGTGAAGGTGTCTCCAGCCATCGCCAGCCGCCCGATGGCCTTGGAGGCCATTTCCATCACCACGGGGTCGTTGGATGGCAACAGGTTCCTCAGGTAGTTGGCAAACCTGCCAATTCGGGTGGCATTTCCTCCTTCCACACCGATGAGGCTCGCTGCAGAGACAGGGAGCAGTGCTGAAGGTTCCCCTTAACAGTCAGTGAGGCAGACAGCAGGTAATCCCTGGGTGAGAGTTAGTGTTCCCTATCCATTCCTTAAAGATTCCCATTAATTCCTCATGGGGAAAAAAAAATAATCATCAAGCAATAGGAAAGGGCCACCATTCTTTTGAGCCTGAACTTGTTGAGTGAGCGGGAAAAGACATTCAGTAGCTCAAGATCAAGTAATGTCAACAAATATATCTCTAGTTAAGGGACTTTCACTGTCTTCAAACACGTGGGGATTGGATGAGTAGCTCTGTGAGCCTAAACCATAAACACCTCCTTTGGTTATTAAAGAAGTAACTGCTACAACACAGGCCACTTGCTTGGAAGGCAAAGTATTTATGCGAGCTGACTTCTCCAAGAGATGCAGCTCCGCCACCTCACAGCGAACACACAACCAGAGGCACTGATGGAGCAGCTGATCAGAACCAGAGCAGCCTCATGAGCCCTTCCCAGGGATGAAAGCTGTTGTTGTGGAGACAGGTAAATTTAAATAACAAGAATCAGCCTCCCCAGAGAAAGTCAGCCCACCCTGATACAAATAAATGGGCAGAACAAAGTGTTTGCAGCTGAGCTCCAGAACAGGATTTTCACGTGCTCAGCACTCACATTTGATGCTCCACTCCCATGAGGAGCTCAGGGCCCATTAAGCACCAGGTTTGCAGCCACCCTCAGCACTCAGCAGCTCCCATGCTGCCACTTCAGACAGATTCTCAGAGCCCAGCAACGAGCACAGACCCAGCCTACTGAGCAGTCACACATCAGGCCCTGAGCATGAAAGCTCATTCCTTTTGAAAATCTGTCCCTGAAGACAGATGCACGAAGAGAAATCTCACCAGAGGCATTAAGCCCTTTCACTCACCTATAGCCAGAATGCCACCCTTCCTTTCATTTGCATCAGAGCTAGAGACCAGCTCAAATATGTGATGGTTCAGCTGATCATAAAACCTGGTAGATTCTTCCTGACTCATCTATAAAAGCAAAAAAGTTCAAATCAACTTTCAGCATTCTCTCCCTCCTTCCTGCCCCCAAAACCTCCATAAAGACAACACTTCTTAAAACATTTAAACAGAAAGGAATTAAATCCACCACCCATTACAAACACAAAATAGCATCTCTTTTATGTGCCGTGGATGCAGCAAGTTCATTTATTCTGGATATTCTGTGGTGCTTGACCACCCACTTGTCTCACCAACTCACCTCTCCTACGTGCTGGGGCAAAGATAAGCTCCCTACTACGCCCCATCTCCTCTCTGAGGCCAGCCTCCATATTCCCAAAACCTCCCTTGCCAAGGCACTTAGCCCTCGGAGGACACACAATCCCCTTTGCAGCACTCACCTCCCGCAGCTCCATGGTGACATAGTGCTGCAGGTCCTTGGCAGCCTTGGCCCTCGTCTCCTCGCTGCGACTCTTCAAGCCGTTGGCGAATTGCTGGAGGATGGACACGGTGCCCGACATGGTGCTGGCACGTGGGGCCCGGGGGCATCAAGTCCTGCAAGTTCTTCAGAGAGACACAGGGTTTTTTTAACTGCTTGAATGGAAAAACCTGAGCTTCTTCCTTGAGGCTGCTCCTGCTGCCTGTTTTCAGAGCACGCATCCTATGGCACGCAGGGATGCTGTGCCAGTACAGCATAAAATTACAAGAAATGGGTATATTCCTTAAGGCCTGTGATAAAACTTTTATCACCATATATCCTGACCCCCAGCCTATTTGCTCTCCAGTTCCTCAAACACCAAAATACACTGCAGCAGGTCAGGTGCCCCGTGGTGATCTAATTCTAAATCAAGGGTCATGCAACAGCTGAAAAAGAGCAGTCAGACTGGGCTTTGCAATTAGCCCACAATAAGTAGGCACAATCATCCCCAGGATTAGACCACTATCCTATCTGACTTCTCCTTGAGCATTTCCATCCAAGTTTCTCCACGGAAATCCCGGTGTTATGCCAACACAAGGCAGACTCAGCACTCAAGGCCTGGCAAGCATTACATCCTCCAGCAGATATTTACAGATGGCAAGTCCACTTATAGCAACACCAACCACTGCAACCGGGGCTCTGCTACCACGACACACAACCAAACTTTCTCAGGGAGCCTTTCTTTACATCAAGAGCATTTCAGAGGCTTGACACCACCCCCCGCCCCGCTGTTTTCATATTACATAAGCCCAAACCGAGCACTGACAGCAAAACTTCCACTGCTTCTCCCCAAACATTCCCCAGAGGTCCACAGGGATCGCAGCGTGAGGTGGGCGCCGGGAGAGGATCCCCCGGGCGAGGGAGAAGCCGAGAGGTGCTGCCCGTCGCCGCTGCCCGGTGTCCCTGCCCGGGGCTCCCTCACGGCCGCGCTGGCAGCAGGACCCGCCAGGCCCGCGCCCGGGGGGCTCCGCAGGCCGGGGCTGAGGGACGGCTGAGCCTGGGCCCCGCCGCGGCGCCGGGGGCTCGGGCGGGGCGCTGCGGGCGGGCAACGGGAGGCTCGGGGAAGGGAAGGTGATGCCGAGGGCAGGGAGGCACCGCCGCTCCCTCAGTCACTCTCTCACTCACCCGCCGCCGCCCCGGCCCCGCCGGCTCCCCCGCTCCGGGCCCCACGCCCGCCCCGCCGCCGCGCCCGCCGCGCCGGCC
>JAWWES010000055.1:2291901-2335852 GCA_035583135.1 Lophotriccus pileatus
ATCCAGTGCCTGGAAGCTGAATAGCTGGAAGTGTGTCTAGTCTGACTTACTTAGGCTGGGAATAAAATGTAAATAGTATGGTAATCAGGTATTGGAGCAACTTGCCCAGGATTGTGATGGGTTGTCTGTTGTGGTAGAAGTCTTTGAATCAGGCTGGGATGGGGTGAGGGTTTCCAAAAGGTGTATGATCTCTTAGGTGGCCTGGCTTGCTGCAGGAGCGGGTTGGTCTGTTTTGAGCCTGTGCTCGGTCACAGACTGTGTTATGCAGGTTAATGACCAATTGTTCCTTTGGGCTATAAGCTGGAGCCTTGCTCCTCCCTCCACATCACCTCTGCCTTCCTCTGGCATCACACAGGGCGTGCAGAGGGGCTGTGGATAATGTCCCACAACTCCTTAAAATCACCAGTGGGTTGGTCACCAACTTCAAAGGGATCAGGATTTTAGTCCTTGTCGGTTTATGGGTGGATTTGGTCTATGGCATAATGGCCCTGACAGGACAGCTGTGCCCTCTGTCCTCGTGCTCCTCTGCTGCTTGGTGCAGGGACTGGTCTTTCCTCATGTGAAAACTTGCAGCTAAGGAGACCCTTTGGATGCAACTGCAGAGTGTCCCAAACTGCACTCTGGCTGTCCACTATGGCTCTGTTCTCCATGAGTGTTTGTATTTGAAGCAACAGAGAAGTCTCAGGTCCAGACCCTGGGATAAGGAGAGAGAAGTTATGATGTAGGATAGAACTTCCAGAAGTGGATGTGTTGGAGTTTCCCTGACAAAACTGAGCTCTCTCTGCTTTCCTGACTCTGGGAAGCCAAAGACACTGTCTGATACAGGTCACCACTGCCTGTTTCATATAAACTATTTTCCAAACAGTTTTCTGAGCATTCTGTCTTGCTCCCTCAGGGGGATTCCTACATGTTTTTCCCAGGACATTGCCCTCTGAATCTTGTGCCAGACATGCATTCCTCACATGCTGGGAAGTATAGCCTACCCAGCCTAAAACTGCACATACAGATAGACTCATGAGGGTTTGAGGCCTTAGTTCCATCATCTCCTGTTGTCAGAAGCCTAATGAGCTGTGTTATTAAACGGCTCTACATTTTTACCTTGTGCTGGTGACGAATATGGCCAGCAGGCAGTGGTATTGATGGCCAGCTTCCCAGGGGTATCGATTTCTCCAGTGCTCACAGACCTGGATTGCAGCACTGGCAGGGATTGGTGCAGCACTGCAGGGACTGTCCAGAGCCTCATCCCACCCCAGGCAGGGAAAACGTGACCTACACAAGTTGCTACAAATTAGGCCGAGGAAGGAGCTCAGCACATCTGGCTCAGGAGAGAATGTACCTGCTGTGTTTTGGTCCAGCCTCAGAACCCCCCTAAGGTGCAAATTTCTCCAAAGATGCTCCCCTTGCTCTTGTTTTGACAGGATTTGAGGCTGGGTTATTGCTGAGATTTCTACTGTGACTCCCAAAGGGCAGATTCCTGTTCTGTTGGGCACTGGCAGACACTGTCGCTTCCCCAGAGTGTGGGGTTGAGGTGAGGGAGCAGAGGCAGTGAAACTGAGGTGTACACGGGCTTGCTTGGCCGTTTTCTCTCCCCTTGGTTGGCTGGAGGGTGATTGTTCCAGCTCAGCTGCTGCATGTTGTATTATTAAGCCCCAGTTCATCACTCACTCACTGAATGCCAGGGAGTTCTGTGAGGGAGTGACTGGGTGCCTGAGGCTGCTGAGATGGTCACAGTAACACCCAGGCATGTACCTGCTTATTGCAGCCCTCCTGAGAAACAGCCACAGTCCCATGAAAGCACATATAAGATTCTGCTCAGGGGACAGGTGTGGCTGCACTTGGACACAGAAAAGCAAACTAGGAGAGAGTTTGCCTCATTACTGAGCAGCAAGTTGTTGATAGCTCCCATTCCTGCTGGCTCCGAGGGAAGGAGACAGTGTCCAAGTATTTCTCTCACCTAAGGGCAGCTTTGATTTAGGAGGAAGGAGCAGGAAATAACCATGGTATGAGACACAGGTAATGCCATTATGATGATATAAAACTAACAACAGGCACATCCTGAGTGACAGAATGAGGTTGAACTGTGTCTGGAGTGTGGCAGAATGGTGCCTAACTTTCCATCTGCGTCC
The DNA here is from genome assembly GCA_035583135.1 of Lophotriccus pileatus. Taxonomy (NCBI): domain Eukaryota; kingdom Metazoa; phylum Chordata; class Aves; order Passeriformes; family Tyrannidae; genus Lophotriccus; species Lophotriccus pileatus. The sequence goes on from JAWWES010000055.1 coordinate 2,294,028, forward strand.
CCTGCCTCATAGTGGGATGTGCTGAAGGGAGCTGGAGCACCAGCAAGGGGGTGACAGGGCTGTGAAGGAAATAAATGTACCTGTACAGAGTGCTGCCCCCGGGAATGGCTGGCTATTAATAACAGTAATAACATATGCCAGGATGTGGAAGAAGCATCTTTTGTAAAGTGCTGATCACTGCCACATTCTGAGGTAGAAACAAATTGAAAAAAACCTGGTTTCATTATTTTATAATGCACAGTAATGCCCCCTTTTGTATTTTTTATTGTTTCCTTGTGTTTAAATTTTGTCTGTGGGAGAGCTGTTTTCAGTGGGCTGTGCTGCAGATTGGCAGGTCAGTGGAGGTGCTGTGTGAGGGGGTGCTCAGCGCCCCACACTGCCACCAGTGGAGTAGCCAGGACAGAAAGGTCCCAGAAACGTGCTGCTTTGGAGCCTTATCCACTGGGACACGGCACGGTCAGCTTGTCCTCCCTCTGCCCCAGATCCTCTGCCAGTGGAGCAGTTTGGAATGCAGCCCAAATCCCACCGGAGCAATCGGGATGCAGATGGCGAGGAAAGCTGAAGGTGATTTCCTCCTCCCTTTCTGCCGTGCTAAATAGAGAAGGTGCAAAGAGAAAAACCTTCCCTGTACAAAGGAAGGAGGGGCAGGGGAAGAGATTCACAGAACCACAGAACGGAGACAGTTTTAGTACCAAGGGCCGTGCTGGAAGCGAGCTGCCTGCGAGATCAAGGGATGTCCCTCCGTGGGATTAAAGCACATGTGGATACAGTGAATTGCCTAATAATCCCAAAAATGTCACAGTGCCCTCAGCTATGGCACTTTGGCTCTACCACAGCTGAGCAGTGCCCTGAGAGCACATTGCAGGAGTGGGATATCAAAGGAAGGAGATGCCAAGCAGCTTAGTGAGGTTCCCTGCCTCTGCTCTTCTCCCAGGCAGCAGAGGAATTAGCTCTGCTTTTTCCTCCTGTGCTGCACCCACCAGAACCGAAAGGCCCCCCCTTACCTGTGTCATCCATGTGGCCATATGGAAGTAGCAGCAAGAGACAAACAAGAGGGAGTCTCTCTCTTTTCCTGGGGCTGAGACACAAGGCTCTGTCTGTGCTTTTCTCTTTTCTCTCCTTTTTTTTTTTTAAACTCTTTTATTTTAAATGATATGCACAATGAAAGGAGAAAAGGCAAATTTAATTATAAAGCCGTGTCTTCCTTCCCTCTCTGTCTTTCCGGCCTGGGAAGTGCAGTCATCTCCCCTTTGACGCAAGAATGAATTCAGCCGCATACATTGTTAAATTATTATTTATTTAAAATGAAAGGAAATTACTTTCGGTTCAGTGCCAGTTTCTAGCTCAGTGAGAACAGCAAGGGGAGGAAATAAACCAGCAGCACTTTCAGAGGCAATACCACATACATGTGTATGTACAGCTGGTAAAGGGGTTGGGGCAACTGCACTGAAGGGTCACATACTTCCCCAGACACGGATTCCCTCCTGCTAACACACAGCTGTTAAAAAAAGCAGAGAAAGGAGTGTCTTTTTTAACCCTCCAGAGCCCCCTTTACATGCTGAGTTGTACCATTCTGGCACTTAGACCCTTTAAAAGAATCCACTCTAATTTTAAGACTCCATTTTGCAGAGGAGGAAAGAAATGCAAAGACAAGTGAAGAAAGATGCTGAAATAGGAAATATGAATAAACAGACTGTGGATCAGTGCAAGAGCCAGGAGCAGAATTCAATAGCCACAGCCTGCCATCATTATAGCCTGCAAGTGCCTCACATCTTTAAAACACTGAGAATGTTGGATGTGTTCTCTGTGATGGGAATCCTCTTGGTGTGTCTTTGCACCTTGAGCAGCACTGAGGAGTCTTGGCTCACCAGTTAATGCTGCTGCTGCTCTCACAGTGGGAATGGCAGTATTTCCCCAAACCAGAACCATTCTTGCTTGTCAGAGCATCACATTTCAGAGCAAGCATGGGTCTGAGGGAAGGATAAGTGTCAATGCTGCATTTCTCTTGAGCCATCATTTAATTTTCCTGGTTGTGAGCCAGACATCCCCTTGCCCTTGCTGTGCACTGTTAAGAGGGGGGACAAGGCCATCCAGCCTTCAGTGCCTCTGTCTCACTCTATTTCTCTAAGCTGTGACAGCCTGGGACTTTGTGCAAGGCCTTAATGAGGCCCAAGCAAAGGTTGACTTAAAAAATAAAAAATACCTTTATGATCTGTGCTGCAGATGGAGCAACAAATGGATAATAAAAGGGCTGGAGACTGAAGGCAAATCCTCCCCTTAGATTAAGGGAAATTAAGTCCCTTGAGGGATGTGTAATGTATGAGGCTTCATTATTCTTCTTGGGACAAGCAGCGCATGATCCCTTGGTCAGAGAGATAAAAGGATCATAAACTCAAATGGCTCCACACAGTCCGTGTGACTCAGACAGCACCAGGGAATCCTGGAGGTGAGTGGATGCAGCTCAGCCTGCCTTGTGCTGGAACAGCAGCTCCCCGGCACTGAAGTCGTGCTGTCCCCGCACTCTCCCGCGTTCTCAGTCACACTCTGCACGGCTGGCTCAGCTGGGGGCAGGGTCTTCTGGAGGCAAGTAAAGGGCCCCAGAAGAGACACAGATCAGAACAAACCGGGGTCAGGGGGTCTGTAATTCCTCCTTCACAGGCCCAGGTGCCTGCTCTTCTCCTGAGCAGTCATTCAGCTGCTCCAGCTCATCCCACCTCTGCTTCCTTTCCACGGAGGCTCTCCCTGACAGCCTCCCATCTCTCTTGTACCTACTGAATGTTACCCACTTTGTGATGTCCAAATACATTTGTTGTCCCTACTTCCAGCTTCTGAAGCCTTTTGTTCATTTAATATTATTTTTTGTGTTAAATTTTCAGCTGATTTATGCTGTTGTGAGAGGTCCCAATACACCCTCCTCGTCTCCTGAGCTCTGGGAGCACATGCTTAACCTGTAATCAGCATGACTCAGAATAACAGCAGTGTCTGTCCCTGGAGCAAAAAGAAATAATGTGCTTTGTTCTGCTGCTCCCTATTCAAAGGTAAATTGCTTTTCTCTCCTCCAAGAGCAGATGCTCACTTCTTTTCTTTACCTCTCTCCCCAGTGCCTAACACAGATTTAGGAGAAATCATGTTGTCTGGGGGTTTTTTTATGGAGTTTGGGGGTGGAGAGAGGTTGTGTTGCCAGAGAACTTGGCATGTCTCTTATTATTGAGCTGTAGATCAAAGACAGGACACTGTGCTCTTGTGTTCATCATGGCACAGCACAGGGGGGTGTTCTGTGCATCCTCTGCATTCCTGCCATACCTGTAGATTCCAGACACACTTCTGTGTCTGCCCCTTTCCCTGGTGTGCGCTGACCTGTTGGACATAAACTTTTCTGAACTTTGGTGTCTATATGGGCTCTTTGTTAATATCCTGTGTGTTTGTATGTTTCTGTGATTTGGTGCCTGCCTGTGGCCCTGCTGGTATGTGTATCTGTGTGCCTGCTTTTTTTTTTGGAGGAGCAGGCTGGCACCTGCTGAGGAGGCAGCATTAGGTTAAAATACAAACCCCAGTGCCACACAGCAAACTGCTGCAGCTTGCTTTATACTTCTTGAAGTACAGTCATCACCTTTCTCCCCTGTAGTGAATCTGGGATTGATTCCTGAACAATAAAATGCCCTTGCCTTCAAAACCATCCACTCATCATAGCTGGGAATGAGTAATACCTACCAGCAAATGGGAAAGCAGTTCCTGATTGCTGCTGACACCAGAAGGCCCTGCTCAGCTGTGTGAGGCATTGTAATTTGTGACTTTAAAGCAGGACCACCTCAATTACTATGAACACAAAAAATGCGTTTCACGTTGCGTTGCTTCTGTGGCTCTGAAGTTCTGATAAACCCTGGGTGGATTTTCCACTCTGGGCTCACTCTCTCTCCATCTTTTCCCTTTGCTTCTCCTTCTGCCTCTGCGAAGATGTCACCATGATGAAGCTGCTGATGGATCCCTGGGTGACTGTGGCCCGGTGCTGATGGATGGCTGCTCTTTGCTGCACGCTCCAGCTGTCTGTGCAGCTCAGTCTGCTGGACTGACAGGGCCCATAAATCACTCCTGGAAGGCAAAGTGCTCCCAGAGCTCCGGCCCCGTTTGGGATGTGCTGGTGTGACACAGCCTCACATGCCCCAATTGCACGTGGGCAGCGGCAAGTTGAGGGGGGATGTGGGTCTCAGGTTTGGCTGCCAGGCTCTCCTGTACCCCAGTTTGGGTTTGAGGAGGCTTTTGGAAGGGTTGGGACCACAATGTTTATCAGGAACTTGCCAAAGTTGTCCTTGGGGCCCTCTGCAGCAGCAGCTCTTCATCCTCCTGCTGCCCGTGCCCCTTGTGCCCCGTGGGGATGGCACAGACACCATCAGTGGCTCCTGTAAATCATCCAAACAGCTTCCTTGCAAATCCTGAAGTCATTTAATGGAAACTCCTTGGTTTCTTTACCTCTGGGTCTCACAAGGACAGCAGCAGCCTCTCCTACCTGTTTGACCAGCACACCAGCTGTGGCCTTGGGAACATCTGGAGTGGTCCCCAGCAGTTGGTTCCACAGGGTGGCAGCAGCATGCTTCCATTTTCCATGAGAGTGATCCCACTTGGGCGCTTCTCCGGCAAGGTTCTGGCTGGAATTAAACCTGAAAAGAGAAAATGCTTCTAGGAGGGAGAGAAGGAATTTGCATGAACTCGGTGCAGGCACATCCCCAGATGAAGCATCCTGACAACGTTAAAAGACAGAGCTACAATGCAGGATGTTCCCAATGCTGCATGAACTTCCCTTCCAGATTAACCCTCCTGGTTTGTGTCCCCCCTGCACGGAAAGCCCTCAGGATGGGAGGGAGATTGAGTTTCCCAGAGGTTGAAGCTGTGAAATGACAGATGAAATTTTTATTATGATGGTTTTTATTTTTGTGTCTGGGCTTGAAATGATGGTGAAAATTCTCAACAAAAATACCTCATGAATATTCAATTACAGTGCCAGCAACACTTGGCAGTCATGGATTATTTATATACGAAATAACCAAAGCTTCATAAATAATGAAATAGCAGCAATCTCCGCTGAGTTTTATGTTCCCCATCGCCAGCACGGGGGCGGGGAGGATGTGTCTGGAGCACATTTACATGCTGTCTCAGCCCCTCGCAGGCTGGGAGGGGTGAGGAGGACAGGGCCAGGAGAACAAAGTGTGCAGGTGAAGGCACTGGAGGTGTGGGTGTGCACAGGGAAATGTTTCCCTAGCTCCAGCCCTCGTGGGTGCAGCCTGTGCAGAGGATTTGTGGTGTGGCGTGAGGCAGGTCTGGGTTTGAGGACAGAGGAGACAGCACGTGCAGAGGGGTTGTGGCAAGGGGAGAAAACTTTCAGCCGGGACATGTTGCTTGTGGGCAAGGAGATGAAACACTTTGGCTTGGTGGAGCTTGATAGAAGCTGTCCATGTGGCCTTAAACATATGGGATGTGTCCATAATGGACTGCTACTACTAGCAGGACATCAAGATTTCTGAGGAAAGGAAGCCCTCACTTCTCAGACTTTCCCCTAATTGATTCATGCTTGGAGGTTTCAGATCATCCAAAAAGCCCCGTGTTGGCAGAGCTGGTGATCCCCTCTTGGGAAAGGCTTGGGTTGGCCTAAGTGGACACATGTGAAGGACAGGGCAGTGGACTTTTCCTCCAGCCAGAGCAGCAGCCACTTGCAGGCTCCTCTCCTTTAAGCAAAGCTGTGCTTTAATTCCAGGGACGAATCTCTCACTCCCATTTCCCAGCTGAACAACAGGCATGTGCCACACAGCTGGTTAAGAAAGAAACATGATTTTGGGGAATGTGTAACAGGGCTCCTCTGCTCCAGCCTAACCCCACTGTTCAGTCAATAGTAAAGCAGAATAACAGTCATTTGCTTATCACCAGACAGCAACGTGAGCACCTGATCTCTGCAGACTCCACTGCTCTCAGGAGGAAGGTTCTCCTGCCCAGAGGGCTTTGCTGGGTACTTCCCAATCCTGTGGGGATGAACAGGAGAACTGAGCCCTCCGTTGCCCATGGTCTTCCCTCCTTCCCTGGAGACTTATGCTGATGTCCCTGTCCCTACCACTTCCCCTGGGAAGGACTACATGCCAAATCAGTAAAAGTGTCATCTGAGGGATGATTCATCACTCCCGTTTGGTGGCAGCATATTTATCCCCCCACCAGCCCACCCGGCAAGAGAAGAGAGATAAATTGCTGTCATCTCTTTTTATGGAACATATAATCAGGTGGTAACATGGAGCGTTGCCTCGGCTCAAAGTCATTCAGGATGAATTATTCATTGGCTTAAAGTGCCTCACAAAGGAAGGGGAACTGTCTCCCTGACACAGCATCTCTCCCTGGCACTGCTGCAGGTGGGCTTTGCTGGAGGAGCCCCGTGGCTTGAGGTGTGGAGAGTTCCCCACCAGGTCCCAGGCCCTTCTGCAGCTCTCTGAAGGCTGGAACAGCACTCCTGCACTGCTCCCAGGGATGAAGAGGTTTGGGCACAGGCTCAAATGTTTCTCAGCATCCTCCTGAGGGCTTGTCAAGGGAGCTTGGAGTGCACTTAGGCCTTCCTGGGCTGGATCTTTGCACATGGGAGAATTTTAGCTCCTCTCCAGGGTCCTCACTGAAGAATTCTCTCTTTTATCCCTCTGAGAAGATCTGTCCCATGAAAGCTGTCCCCTCCTCACAGTGAGCTCAAGAAGGCCAAGGTTCTCTGAGAGAAAAGACTGATAAAAGCTCTTCTGGAAGAGCTTCACAAGCAACTGTCCAGCCACGACTGTACCTCTGTCCTGCAGGAGCAGGGAACCAGCTTTTTAGGGACTGCCTTCTTGCTGCTTCCTGCTCTGTATATGAGGACAAGTCATTTCTGGTACCTTAAATTCTAATGTCCTCGTTCTGGATTCCTCAGTTGGATCTGATGAAAGCCTTGACTACTTTTTTCCCCCTAAATCATCTTCCATAGTGAAAGGTTTCTTGAAGAGGGAGAAGTTTATATAACAGTCCTGGAAGAACAAGCAGCAGCTTGGGAGCGTGTCTGGGGCTGCTGAGTCACTGGAGTGGAATTGTACATCTCCCATGGAACAGGTTTTCTACTGAGGTTTACTTGTCTTGCCAAAAATTTTTACCCAAGACTCCTTCTCAGTATTTTTAGCATTTTGCTGGGAAGTATGGGGTTTGTACCCACTGGAAAACGGGTTTTAATGAAAAATTTCCTGGAAAATGTTAGTAATTGACAAATATGAACCTTTTTGTGATTCTCCATCTGGTTATTTGGGATAACAACCAGATTTTTATATTTACCAAAACAGAACTTTTCAGAGTAAAACATGGGTTTGTTTGTCTGTGTATTGTAAAATATTGATTGTAGTTCTGTGAAAAGAACTGTAAACCACCTCTTTCATTTCCCATCTCAGCTGACAAGGAAGAGAAAAAATGCTCTTGATACAGAGAAAATTCCTCTGTACCCAGTTCACCCATGTAACCCATTTGATGGTCATCTTTTTTCCAGAGGAAAAAGTATTGGGAAACAGAAGCTGCAGTGAAGGAGCAAGATTTTGTATCCTCATCACTGGAGAAGGAAGAGAAAAACATTCTCTGTGTGTTCCAGTGGCTATATATTCAGGTAGGAGCTACATCACATAGTACAGGTGCTTTTGGGTGGTTTGGTTGTGCTGTTCACTCTTTTAGGGGAGGGGAGGTCTTTTTTATTTGCTTTCCACTAATTTACCTTCACTTTAAATCCAGTAAGAGGGAAAAAAAAATTCTCTCTGCTAAAAGCAAGGCCACATGTCCGAGCTCCCACTCAGGAGCCTGGAGAACTAGAGCAGTTCCCCTTTGCCACACAGGTAATTCAATTTACAAGGAGTTTGGAAGGAAATGGGGAGTGAAGCACGAACTGGTTACGTCCGTGGAGAAATTAGTTCTCGAAAAAAACACTGCTGAAAGAAACAGGGAAGGAAAAATGAGCAAAACAAAATGAGAAAAAAGTTATAAACACATTAAACTGGGCTTCCCTAACTCAGTGTTTGGAGCTGCCTCTGCTCTAAATTGTATTGATTAAGGAACTTATTGGAGCTACCTGCTGCTATCAATTACTTTCCACTTACTGCTTTCTTTACCTGCTGGGCAGTTGATGGTCTGACAGAACTGCAGCCCCAAATCTTCTTAACCCAGAGCTCACGAGAGCTGGAAAACAGAAGGAACTAATTTCCCCTGCTGCTGTTTCCTACTGGAAAGACAAACAACCCACCTGGCTCATATGGCTGGGCTTTTTCTGGTCTCTGGAATTGGGATGGGAGGAGTCTGTAGCCTGAAATTCTTGACCCTTCCTTCAGGCTCTCTGATGCTGAAGGAAATGATTGTCTGCTTCTTCAGATTCTTTATATAGATCTCTCTCTCTTTCTCTCTAAAAGATAAAAAAAAAAGCAAAGTCTAGGTTCTCTTTTCCGAATTCAGACCTCCAGAATCAGAGCAGCCCACAGGATTTTCTTGGCTACAGTCCAATAAAATGGTAATGAACAGTCAAGTTGTTGAAAAGGCTTTGAAAACCTCAGTCTAAGCCTTTAAAAGTCCATTTACTTTCTCACTACCGTGACTTCAGGTCAGCTTGGGCTCTTGACTTCACTGACTGCCTTAAAACTACCTTGAAATTCTCATCTCTTTTATCCTATGGAATTTTTCTTTCTCTGCCTTTTTCCTCTGACCCTTTATGAATCCTTTTCTTTTTTTTCCCCCTTCTTGCACAAAACCAGGCAGGCAAAGATGCAGGGCAGGGTCAGGCGAGGGTGTGCCTGGTTCAGGCTTGTGCTGTTTTCTGCTGAAGAGACAACTGCTCTTTATTTACACGGATAAAAAGCACCTTTTTGATGTACAAAGCTTATCATGACTATATATTGCAAAGAGATGTTATTTAACATGCAAAAAAAAAAAAAGTCAGTCTTATTCTGGGGTGGTGGCAATTTGCTTTCACTTGTAAAAAGTGCAATATGAACTGGTTAACTTGATAGCGTATATAAGTGTTATCTTTCTGTTCAAAATTGTGACAAATTCACACAGTTACTGCTCAGCCTCAAGTCTTTGCATCCTGAAAAGCCTCTGTGGCAAAGGAGATTGGACTCAGATCTGCCCTGTCCAAAATTAATCACTGATTAATTGCTAATCACTGATCACTAATACGTGAGCTAAAGGAATTTGCTGAGGTCCTTTATGAGCAAGACAGAGGTGGGGACTGAGGCACAGATTAATATCTCTGAATCTGCCTGTCAGAGAGCAGTGACATGCTCATGTGAAAGGAATAACACCCTGGCACATACACAGGGCTTCTGCCAGCTCACCTGCCTGGGCTGTATATCTCTCAACTGCCACATTAAAATTGTAATGCCTGTAACAAGTCCTGAAATTACAGCCATGAGCTGTATCCCTTTGACCTTCTCTGTGTTCTGTTTGGATTCACTCCCCCTGCACAGGCAGCCAGGCAGCCAGAATGTAAATAAATGCTCCCCACCTGGCAGGTGCAGAAAGGTTAGATTTGCATAAAGTGGACAGTGTAAATTCCTCCTGTTTGTTGTCACCTCTTCTCTCCAACTGGGAATTCCGAGGCAGAGATAAATGTCAGCTGGAAATAGCACTTCAGTGTCAGCAGTTAATCTCTTCCTGCTCTTTCCCTGTAGCCACTTTGTGCTGTTCTTTGCCACATGGATCAGCCAATCTCCTCTTGCATGAACCTCTCATTACTGGGCCCTTCTGTTATTGCCTTGTTTAAAGTCTTTTCTTTCCTTTTATGTTTTCTGTTTGTAAATTAAATTCTTCTCAACTGGTAAATCCCTCTGCTGAAATGGTTGTGTCAAACAGCCTGCTACCAGTGTCACTCCCTGAATGGTTCAGTGTGTCTCTACCCTGTGTTCCTGAGCCTGGGTGGGTGAAGAATCACAGAGACTCTCTTTTATGTGTTCATCATGCAGCAATCTTGCTCGGGAACTGTTGGCTCACGGGGATGTTGCTGCTGAAAAGGAGGAGAATGAGAGCCATGTGAGTGAGGCCAGGTTTTCAGGTCTTTGATTTGGACACTCATTCAAGGACCTGCTGCTGGTGCACCCTGTGACACGTCAGGCTGTAATGGTTGGAAGCACTTCACTCGGTGAGAGCAGGGACTCCCCACTCCTGCTTCCCCACTTCCTCTGCTTTTAACTCTCTGGCTGTCAGTGCCCCTTAGGAGGCAGAGGTCTCTTTAATGACCCTTTTCTCTGGTACCATCTCTCTGATACTTTTTCAAGTTTCCCTTGCTTATTCTGACTCTTCTCAGTGATCTGCTCCAGTTCTGGTTATTTTTTTTCCCCTTTCATCTTCTTCTCTTCCCTGTTTCTCTTTCACACACACATAGAGCCATTAGTCTACAGCAAAGCTGTAGCTCAGCTTAGCTCAACCCTCCTCCTTGTTCCTCCATTGCTTCAGTTTGTACCAAACACACAGACATAGAAGTGTTCTTTGATTTGCCTGACTCAGAGACAGCTGCTCTTCCCACTGCTTCCAAAGGGATTTAACCCAGCCCACAACCACCAGGTCCGTGTTGCCACCTCCCTTCTGCTCTGCCCATGTGCCACAGTGATCCCATCTTCCAATCCCCCACCTGCCCTGTGTTTATTCCTCCCTCTGTTCTCAGTGGAGTCCTCAACTCCTTGAGAGCTGGTCTAAACCAGACTCCTCCACACCCGTGGAATAAATTGTACCACTGTTTTGGCCTTTCCCCAAGAACAGTCTGGCCCCTTCCCGTTGGCCTGTGCTGGGGGTGCCTTCCTGCTCTGTCTCCCCTTCTGGAATGTGTTAAAAACAGGCTGTTTCAGGAGGCCTCTCCAGGGCTGCTATTGCTGCTCTCAGTGAGAGGGAGGAGATGAAAGGAATAGATCAGTAATTTGCTTCTAAATCACTTCCCCAACAAAGCCGGAGCTGAAGGTCACTCGTAATGAAGCTGTCACACAGGTGAGGCCTCACCAGCAGGGAGAGAAAGAGGAAAAGCAAAATGAGGCTGGAGATGAGTTCGTGACAATCTTGACTCAATTTCATTGGGATGCAGGTGTTTGGATTGGGGTGATAACAGGAAGGTCAAGGAGAGAGAAACTGCTTGTGTGGAGCTTCTCTGCCACGGCAGGAGGGACTGCAGAGCCCTTTTGTGGTGCTCAGCCCTGTCTAAATGGAAACCCATGAGCAGGGTCCCATCCCTGAGCTCTTTGGGGGAAGGAAAGGATGAGATGGAACCACTGTGCCCCTGCCTGCATTCCTACAAATTGAGCAGGCATAGATTCACGTCCTCTGAGGAGGGATTGCATGGAGGTTTGAAGCCCCAGTTTGGAGACCCCAAATCCCTTCCCACAGCAGAGTGTGTGTGCAGAAAAAGAGCCCTGACTTGCAGGAAAAGGAGCAAATAGGATTTCTTAATGAAAAAACATCATAAATTGTTAAAAATACTTTTTTTTTAACATTTAGAATTTATGCTTTCAAACAAGAAATGTATTTACCAGAAATAGTAAACATGTCTTTTAAAGGTTTGACACAAAATGACTCGATGTGAAATTATTGCAAGGAAACCTATTAATTGACCCAACTTGAATCTTTTTTTTTTTGGATGGGAAGTTTAGGTTCAACAACTTTTTTTTTGTGGTATTTGCTTTTCCATCTGTTTTCAGGATGGAAATTACTGTTTGTCAAGTTTGACATTCTCTGGCTCCCATCTGAGGCTAGCACTGTGTCTGGCTGTGGGCTGCCTACAGCTTTGGTGTCCTGATCAAATTTGTTGCCTCTTTTCCAGAATTATTTCCCCCAGGGTTTCCCAGAAAAGCACTGCAGCAGAGAGGAGTGGGAGTGAGGAAAGGAAGAACAAACAAAGTTCCCCCCACCCCAACATGCAGCCTAGAGAGCTACAGAGACGTTCAAGGGAGTGAGATGGGATGGATCTGCCTTTCTGGTGACCCTGCAGGGTGAATCACTGTAACTGTTCACTGAAACCCATGGGAGGAGGTGTGAAATTTAGTGTGAAAATATTTCCAGTTGGTGTCCCTGGATCAAACTCCCTCCCTCCTTCTCACCCACCATCACAGATTCCTTGTGATCCCTGGAGGACCCAGACCCCAGCCCAAAGAGAGCATTATTTTAACTTGGCACTGAGCCCCTAACTCAGGGTGATATTTATACTGGCAGTGGTGGGAAGAGGAAGAGAAATGGTGCACATGCTGGGTTTTACAGTGCCTGTTTGTCACAACTGAAGTGCTTTGGGAAAAGACTTCGGGAAAGAGAAGCGGGAAGTAAATGTCTTTCTTCTTGGGGAAGAAGAATTTGGTTTGTATTGTGAGAGATTTCCATAGCAAAGTTCAGGAGGAACTTTGTCAACTGCCAGACAGGGGAGTTTTATAGCATAACCAGGGGTTTCAGGCAGTTTCCTCAAAAAATAGTGGTGTATCCCTTGGGTGCAGTGCCCTCCGGGCAGGGCGTGGGACACTGATGATGAAAAGACATCAGTCACCCTTTCTAGCAGTGTTTGGCAGTTGCTGAACTGTGGTGTGAGAAACTGCATGAGGAACCAGGCATGAACTAGATTTCTAAGTGTCTTTCAGGGCTTCTGGAATGAAGCCTAAAAGGTAGAGTCTTCAGGGTGCTTTGCCATGGCCTTTTGGTGGGGGATGATCTCAAGCACCTGTGCTTTGGACATCACAAAGCCAGTGTCCTTGGAGAGCTTATTATCACAACTTCTTCAACAACAGGCCACTCCCAGAAGGCTGCAAGTGGGATAATATAATGAAGAACTGCTTGCTAGAGCTCTTCTACATCACCCTCTGCCTCTGAGCAGAGCTCTGGACGCGTGGGCTTTGTTTGGCTAATGAAGCTGTCCGGGGCTTTGAAAGCCCAAGCAGCTCCGGGTGCTCATTACCAGGCAGCAGCCTCGCTGAAATCCCTGCTATTTCACAGCAAACAAAAGGGTCAATGCGGGGAAAACAGCACAGGTAATTAGACTTGACAAAACCTTCTGATGGGGGACCACACTTTGGAAGGGAAGGTGATCTCCTTTCCCAAGCATCATGTCTATACCCTGGGGGGTGTCCCAAGTGCAGATACAGACCCAGTGGCCCTCGTACATGCCCGTTTGCCTTGAGCACATGGCAGTGGATGTGCAGTAAACACATCTGATGTGCAATATCATGCAAGAAACACCATTCTTGGTCATAATTCTATGTAACATTGCCCATGTGTGTAAGGTGAGGTGGACACCCATGGCAGAAGTTTGGAAATGACAGAGGAATAGTTCATAACTCCCACGCTTTGCTTGCATTTTCTGCTGCCACAAAATATGCTGTAGCCAAAAGTCTTGGTTTATTTGCGGGAATTTTCCATCAGCACCCCTTTGTCCTAGTGTTTGTTTTCATTTCACTTCTTTATTTGCCTGTCACACCTATGACAATGCCTTTGTCAGCATCCAGGAAAAAGCCTGTCAGTGTAGTGGACGAATAAATAAGCCTTCAAGATCCAGCTTTGCACGTTCAGATAAGCAATCTCCCCAAAGCCTCCTTCTGAGTGGTGCTGCCTATTGTTGCCCTGTGGCACTGCAGTGAAAATGGATCTCTTCCACTTTATTTTTTTTTCCCTTAAATCTGAAATTATCCTGCAGAGTTTTTGTGTTAGGAAGTCGTGTCCTTGGTTGCAGGCTCATCTCTCAGACAACGCACCTTGACGTCACACACCCTCAGCCAGGCTGGGGTCCCTCTTTTCCTGCTAGAACACATAATTGGGCTGGGGAGCAAAGAGCAATTGTGGGATACAAAACCAACTCTCCACGGGACTCTTTACAAAGATTTTTCACAGTGGGAGCTGGCCACGTTCCCCTGAGCTGCACAGATGCTTAAAGGGGAGGCTTGAATTTCCATGGCAACAGGCTGCATTCTGCTGACTCCGGGAGTCTGTCACTCTCCGGATCTGTCTGTCACCCCTGGTGCTCTGAGTTTCAGGGCCAACAATGTGTGATGGACAAAGATTGAAGGGGGGTTTTGCTGGGGTCAGACATCCTGGTCAAGGGAATGCACCGCAAACACACCGCGGAGTTCAGAGACAGCGGCGCATCCTCGGCCTGGCTCTCACATCGCTGACAACAGGATCTTGCAAGTTAAGCCATTGTCTGGTTACCAGGAAGCTCAAAGGCATCATGTCACAGTGTGATTGTGTCCTTGTCTGCCTCCTCTCATCTGAAGAGCTCCACATTTTATGTGTCAGATGATTAAGTCTCACAGTGTCTCTGTGAGAGAGAAACAGTGGGGAAACTGAGGCAGCCCCGGGCAGTAGCTGCTTATACAGAAAATGCCAGAGCCAGGGGCAGGATCAGGAACTCCTTCTTTCCTTTGTTCCCTTTACTCCTCCACCTCACTGTGAGGAGCTCATGGAACTTGTGAAATATAAGGACATTCCTGGTTATTTCTTGAATCACTTCTGAGAAGAAAAAGCTTTTAATGTGCACATACTCAAAATAGTAGGCAGAAATGTTACAGGGGGATAGAGGGCAGCAGACATGGACAAATCCAGGAACTGTGTGCTCAGAAAAAAGGGTGGGGTGGGCTGAGGAATTTTGTGTTTCTCTGTGAAGAGGAAGAGGGGAAAGAGCACCACCAGCAGTGTGAGGCTGAGCATAAACCCAGAGGGGAAGGAAAGGGTCTGTCCATGGAGTTTATCCCGAGTTCAGTGCAAGCTCAAGGGCTGGCCCAAAGTTTGTTTCCCGTGCCCAGTGTATTTCCCATGAGCTGCAGGAATGCCATGGGTTACAGACTGCAGGGAAGTATTTCCTGAGAGGGCTGTGCATGGCTGAAGCTAGAACTGAGGGAGAGGGCAGAGAGGCTCCTGAAGAGTGTTCTATGATGATCCTGGAGATCTTTGCCAAGCTGGAAATGTCTTCTTTTGTCATGTATATGAGGAGCCTGGTTTTCTGTTGTCACAGAAGCCATTCCAGCACAGAGGCACTGCATGTGGCAGTCTGGGCTGGGAGGAGGAGCTGAGAGAAGGGATGATGTGGTGTCCTGTTCCATCCTGTGGGAACATATTGGTGTGGCTGTGCTGCAAAATGGAGGGGGCTGGCAGAGCACCAGCCTCAGCTAAGAAAGAGAGAGGCAATGAAGACATCACTTCTGTGTGTAAATGGGAGAAGAGTGGGATGGAGAGAGCTGCACCCCTTGGACAAGTGGGTTATGCTTAGTGCACTGGCAATCAGGGAGGCTGAGCAGCTGGAGGCTGGCAGGAAGCCTTTGCCTCCACTGAGAAAGTGTGTTTATCTTCAGAGCTCTCAGCAATGTTTATGGCTGAGGAAAGGTGTAAATCTCATTGGATTCAAGTCCTTGGTGGATAATCATTCCCTCCTTCCTCTGCCCCCTCTTCCCGTGCCCTCCTGCCCTGCTTTAGAGACTCTGTTCACAGGCTGTAAGTGGATGCAGTGCTATGCCTAATGTGGAGAGACACCTCATAATCAGGTGAGGCACAGAGTGGGAGGTGAGGCACAGGGTGGGAGGAAACTTGCCAATTCCTGCTCCTTCTCGCTGTAGTCAGTCCCTGAGCCTCCTATCACGCTCATCTGTGGGAAGCTCATTTCTTCCATTTCCCCTTAAAATGACTTGTAGCCTATAAAGCCTGGAGCAGGGCAGCTGCGTGCTCGGAATCCTAAGGTGCTGTTCCTAACAGGAGAACGTGGTGGGATGCAGGGAGGGAGCCCGTGCCACTCTAATTCCACATCAGGACTCCGGTTTGGCTCTTGCGGCTTATGAGGCTATCAAAGCTCTCACTTAATTACAGCCTTAGCAATCAATCTTTCTTCCTGTTCATTATGCTCCCAGCCAGGGTTAGCAGTATTTTTATTCTTGAGGCCTCAGGAGAATTTTCAGCTCTTCAGAAATCACAGCCAACCCATAGTGACTGGTACAGGCCGTGCCTGTGGGAACTGCCTTCCTGCCCCACGGCTGGAGGAAAAGCGAGGGGCAGTAAAGCTCAGGACGCCTGGCATTGGGAGATTTGGTTCTGTTTTGCAGGATGAAGGTCCACTGAATGGTCCCTCTGTCTGGAGAGGCAGAGAGGGCTTTGCATTGGCTGGCCACGAGCAGCTGAGTTGACAGAGCCCTGCAGCGGCACCGAGTTGTTCCAAGGCATTACAGCGGGGCTGAGCGTGATGTACCAAGTCATTATGGCATTATCTCTTCATTACCACAGAGTGCTCTGGGAGCACGGGGAGGAGCACAGGGACGAAGATGGAGAGGAGGGAAGCGGCTCATTAACTGCCCAAAGGAGTCGAGATGAACATCTCTTTGTCTCAGGGAGAGGGCTCTGCCAGCACCCAAAAAGGACAAGTCTATTAGGAGTTAGGGGTGTGTGTCAGGGCTGGGACACAAGCAGAGCCTGTCACCTACTGTCACTCCTGCCCCTGCAACAACTTATAGACATGCAGTGCACACCTTGGATGCTCCCTTAGTGCAAGGACAGTCATCTTCCCTTTCATCATTGCCCGCTCAAATTTAAAAACACGTGTTCCAAAACACTCTCTTGCATCCACAGACCTGTTCATCTGCTCTGTAGGGGCTGCTTTCAGCCTCATCCAACCCAGTTACATCCAACAGTCCCACACGTGTTCACCCTCTTACCAGAGAGCAGGCACAGCAACTGCACCAAGGCTGCTCTCTGTGGACAGGGAGTTGTGCCTCCCCTGTCTTCGCTGCTCTCTGCTCACACTGTTCTGTCCCTTCAGCTGGGAAATCTGCTCCTATGCACTCACAGGTATGTTCTTGCCTTTGTCTTCCTTCCAGTTACCCTTTTTCCTGGTTTCCATGAGTTCTGCTGGCGTGCACTGGGGCTCCTGCAGGTTCCCCCCAGAACCAGCCAGAGCTCTTGCAGCCAACAAGGACTGGCAGAGCGGGCTGGCAGGTGAGCTTTGTGGAGTAAGTCACCTTTCCTGGGGGCCAGGAAGTTTTGAAACTTGCATGTTACCCTGGATAACACATGGGAAACAAACTGCCCGTGGTCTCTCAGCTCCCCCCCAGCTGCTGGACTCTGTCTGCAGTGACTTTACAACTCTCCTTATCCCTGCTGCTCTCCCTCTTCGGACAGGGATCAGGAAGGCATTAACTTGTTTACTCCATGCAGGCCCCAGCCTCACAGACTTCTTGCCGGACAATATATCAACAAAAAGCATTTGGCAAGATTTATGAGGCTGTTGCTGCCAACTGTGGACTGTGGAAAGTAAAAAATGTCCTTTCTTAGGTAATAAAATATAAAACGGGACCCAATTTCTCTCCAGGGTAGGAATCATTATGTTTGACAATGCTGTAAAACACATGGTGCTACAGCACAAGGGGGTGGGGGGAGAGCCAGAGTACATGCTGCCTTTGGAAAGCTCATTCATTGCAAAGCTGGGATGTGCACAACAAGACAGGAAGGGTCTGGGGTGGAGACAGTCTCCCTCCAGCCTTCCTCTCCTCTGAAAGAACCAGAAATCCCTCCATGGGCCTTGCACAGATTTTCTGAAACTGATTCTAAATTCATTCAGTTAAATTGGAGCAAGTACTCTGGGTATACACAGCAAGACTGGTTTGCTCTTTTATTAGATCAGTTTAGTTTAATTGGCTCACGGAATTATTAACCTGATGAGGGAGTTTTCACTAGTTAAATGTACCAATTAGAAATCGGGCCTGATAGACCTGAATCCTCTTCGTACCAGAGACTCCAGGCTCTGTACAAAGACACTGTCTAGGGGGCAAAATAAGTACCAGGTCTCAGATGATGAATTTCCCCTTGTGTGTCTGCCTGTTTATCCTTCATTTTGTCTGTACCAATTACTGTGCTGGCCTGTGTATGCTGTGCATCTCTGGCAGTGTTACTGTAGTGAAAGCCTGGCTGCAACACTGTGATTTAAAAGTTACACCGTGCTAGGCAAGACCCATATTTCTAAAATCCATCTGAGGCGAGGGAAAGAGGAGGTGTTATGTCAGGCAGGAATAGCAAACGAAGGAGAGATGAGAGAGATGTAGCTGTAGGGCTCAGTCGTTCCCCTGGGTGTGGATGGGAAAGAGATGCTCACACCAGCAACACAGTGCAAAGTGCATTGTCTCCTCCCCTGTGTGCTGTGCTCACAGAGTGTGTGTGCTCAGCAAAGCTGTGTCAGCCCACGGGGAGAAGCATCTTCTCCAGGTCCTTTTAGCTTCATGTCAACATTTGCAATTCTTAGTAAAGTCAGATTGCCTCAGGACTGAAAACTCTTGATGTTCAGTTTCTAGGAGGGCAAAAATGAAAAGAGAGCCCTCTGAGAGGAAGAAAAAATTATCCTGGGCAAGTCTGAGATTTCTGTCCTTTTTTCTAGGCTGGCTTATCCTGGAAATATACCCTTTTCTTGCTTTGGGAGCACTGAGCACTGGCTCTGCAATAGTAGAGGTGTCCCAAGTGCCTTATGTGTGGCTGAGCTTGATGCTGGATGGCCCTTGGTAGCACGAAGTTGTGTTATAAAGGGGGCTGGAGAGAACAAGGGGAGTCTGCCCTTCCCACTCTGTATCTCAGGAAATTCAGGGTAAATGCAAAAGGCAGTGAGATCACTTTAGGCCAAGACGGGGGGGACTTTTGGCTTGCCTTGCCTTACCTTGTACAGGTAGAAGAGAGAGCATTCCAATAAGTGGTTCCTTTGATTGCACTGGTAGATGCAGATGTTTACCCAGTTTGGGGCCCTGTAATCACTGACAGCTCCCAGTAGCACAGGAATCAAATTTGGAACAAATGGTATTCTGGATTAATGGCTTTGGGCAGCACCATAACAAGGCCAAGACTCCTTTGATCCTCAGCAGTGCACTTTATTGCTGGGTTTTTCTTTCTCCAGTGGCTCCTTCTTTGATAAATAAGTTTCTTTTATGAAACATTCTTAGACTCTGTTTATCTGGTGTCAAATGCTTTGTATCCAACTAGGGCATAATTTACACCAGTGCTGAACATACCATATAGCCTGTAGCATTTGTCCCATTATATCCTAATAAATCTCTGGAATATGGACTATATGGGCTAAGTTTTCACGTGGTCACAAGCTAAGGCCAGACTATTTGAAAGAGAAAAGCACTCCCTTGGTACCTCAAATGCTGAGCTATTTGGGAATTCTGATCCCTGTGGTGATGAACTGCATCTGCCTGCTACAGCCTCCCCTTGCTTCTCCCCAGCTCCCTCCTCAGTCTGTGTTTTGCAGGTCACAGACACTTTGGTAAACATGCAACAGGACCAGTCCCCACTGGCTCTAAAACACTCTGAACATTTTCACACAGCAACTGCAGCAGAATAGGTAAGTGTGTTACATACGGCACACTGGGGGGTGTGAAAGAGAAAGCCAAGAACCCTTAAAAACAAAGGGAACAGAGGTGAAAAGGCCACTTTGAAAAGGCCTCAGCTTCTTGCTTGGACAGAAACTGCTTTTAGTGAAGGACCCTCCTTTTATTTCCCTTGGTTCTCCTTATCGTCTCCCGACACAGTATCTCCCTCTTCTATCAGGAACCTGCTCTGGGGTTTATTCTTTACTATGCAAGCTTGTCATGTCTGTGTTTAATGAAGTTTAATTATCTTCTGAGATTCAATGAATAATTATAAATCTCTTCAAGATGCAATCACAAGCACTTCATGGTTCATTAACAGTGGAAAATCAATTGTAATTCACATAATCCCTCTCTCCTGACCAGCCATATGCTTGTCCCCCTGTGCACCTTGTTGTTCCTCCCTCATTTCAGCACCAGGGAATACATTAATCTATTTTCCTTCAGAACAAGGTAGGGTTTAGGGCAGGGTGACATAACTGTGGAAGGCAGGGAGTGGGAAATGGGAGCCCGGACAGAGAGGTTGGATAAGCCCACAGGTGAACTCAGGCTCATGCTGAGGGTGGTTTGGAGACGTCACAAGCTCCAGATTCCCGGTTTGGAGACTCTCAGTGCAGTGGCCTCCCTTTGGGAATTGCCTGTGACCTGTTACACATCTTGTCTCCCTCTTGATCCGATCTTCTGTTTGAACTCAAGTCACAATTTTCCCTGTCGAAAGTCTCCTGAGATCTGTGAGTCTTTACACTGTTTGAAGAGTGAGGCCTGAAAGTTTATTTTTATTGGGACTGAAAAAGCTGGAGATGTCAGCCCTGGCACAGGAAGCAGCTCAGTGCTATCTTTAACGTTCCAAATGCAGGCAGCATGTGAATCCAGCTGCACAATCATCCTGGAGTGACCTTTCTAATTGAAACTCTTTAACCTTTCTGCACAGTTATAGCTGAAAATTTTTACTGAATGCAGAAAAGATGGTTGTTTTTTAATTTTTTTTATAAAGGTTAAAAGATTGAAAAATAAAAGAGAAAGTGAGACAGAGAAAGAAGGATGGAAATTAATGCAGTTGAATTGCAGTTTCCAGCAGCCCCAGGAGAGCTCTGCAATGAAGATGACATTTCCATACAATTGACATTTCCCGGCTGGAGCAGCCCTCTGATTTGCAGCTGCTTGTGTGCAGAGACCATCATGAAGAGGATCATTTAGTTTCTCATATTCATCAGATGGGATTTAATTTTCCCCCATCCCCACACACCCCACATCTCCTTCCCAGAACTGGCACAAGCTCTGAACTTTGCCTTTCCTTCACCTTCTGTAGGGGTGACCTTTGCCAGACCTCCTGCTTTTTCAGCTCTCTGTGGAGCACACTGGAATGAGAACTTGATTTTGACTGGAAAGATGGAGCAACGGCTCTTGTGATTTCAGCTTCCAGTTTGGGGAGTGAGTTTTGGTGTGGTTTCCTGTTTATTATTTGTGTTTGTGTGTACAGCTCCTCTTGGCAGAAGCTGTTGTACGTCACCACAAGGGCTCCTGGCAGAGCAAGGCTTTGTGGCTTTCAGGGTCTGCAGGCTCATGCACAGGCTTCCAGCATCCTACACACAAGTCCTTCATGGGTGACACTTCCTCCTGGGCACAGGTTTTTGTGGAACAGAGCAGCTTGTCTTCCAGATTGCAGAAATTTTTCCAGAGTGCATGTACCAAACAGGAGATGGATGCTCCACGACACTTCATCGCTTTGAATCTGCCTGATTCAATTTAGATGAGTAGGATATGCATCTTCAGCTGAATTATTCCTCTTCAATAAATATGTTGCTGCACTAATCAATTGGCACGTAATTAACAAACAATAACTATCTTATTAAATCTAAATGAAATGCAAATGCAATCCGGATTTGTTTAGATCCGCGGCGATGAGTTCCGTGCCTCCCCCTCAGCCATCGCTCCTGTCGAGCAGGAGCTGCTGCCGTGGCTGTCCCGGGTGCAATAATTGCCTCGCAGGGCAGGGCTGAACCCATGGGTCGTGCATGCCCCGAGCCTGCACAGCAGTCACCGCGGGCAGGGTTCATCCCTTCGGGCAGGGCTGTATCCCTTCGGGCAGGGTTCATCCCTTCGGGCAGGGTTCATCCCTTCGGGCAGGGCTGCCTCCCTTCGGGCAGGGCTTCATCCCTTCAGGCAGGGTTCATCCCTTCGGGCAGGGCTTCATCCCTTCAGGCAGGGTTCATCCCTTCGGGCAGCAGGTGCTGGCCACAAGGCACAGCAATTTTATTAACCCTCTAATCCTGATGTTCTCCTATGGGGGCACTTCAGACAGCACAGAGATCAGGGACAGCCCTTTCTTTTCACTCCTTGCCTCCAGTGCAGTGCCCTCTGTGTTTGCCCCCAGCCACGGCTGTGCCCAGCCTCGGCCCCAGTCGCTGTCCGTGCCGAGCGGGTGCAGCTGCAGCACTTCCCTGGACTGAAGGCACAGCTGCTCTGTGTGTGCTGACTCCTGTCCTGTCAGCCCCCTGTCCCCCCCTGCAGCTGCTCCCCTCCTGCCTGTCCAAAGTGGGATCTCCAAACCCTCCTGCTCAGGGCGCATCAGCTGCTGGCAGCCCTGAGGGACGGGTGGATGGATGAGAGTAAACCAGAAATCCCTGTGCAACTGGCTTTGCCAGCAATCAAATGATGTTATTGCCCTGATCAGGTGTACTGCAGAGGAGGGTGTGGAATTGGATAACAGGAATTAGAGACCACATCTAAGTGCCAGCTGTCCTGAATTGCTGTGTAACATTGACATGCAGGGCTCAGTTTCAGCTGAGAAACGACTGTGTTCAGTGGTGAATGAGCTGATCCTTACCTGGTGTCATCCAGGGCATTGAAGCAGCACTTGAATTTGCTTCTGGCTTGGCCAGTAAGCTGCTCTAATGCCTTTAGCAAGTCATTTGATCTCTCTGTGCTTTCATTTTCCCGTTTGTAAGTGGCTATAATGATACACACTTTCTGCATAAAAAGCTTCAATACCTTTTGCTGAAAAGAGCTGTGCAAGACTAGATTACTACTTTAATATCCTCTAGTTTGATGTTTTGCTAAAATAAAAGACACTACAGATGAGATGATTAGATACAAGCTTGATAAGTGTTGACAGATTGTTATTAGCAAGAAAGCCACTGGAAAGCATTGCTTGCAGATTTTGACCATCAGGGGTAAATTCTTTCCTGTAAATGTACCACCCAAATCTTACTTGAGCACAGGTTGCCTTTTGACCCTGCTTACACTGAGAGGCTTGATGACTGACAAAGAACTTAATCATTTAGGAGGGAAGCTGATGATAGAAGTGGTAAGTTGGTAGATAATTGTGCTTCAGTTACAGAGAGTAACAAAGACTTTGATGAGTGGTGTTCCTGTTGTCTTAACTGTGTCTACAAAAGAAGGCTGCTCCTGTAAAACTAAATTGCCTCTGAACTCCTTTCAGAGCAGAGACAGACGTTCACAGAATGACAGGAACTCTTAAACATCTTTTAGAGAAGAAGTGACAAACAAAACGGAAAGTTCTGCCTTAAATTTCCAGACTGGGATCTCCAGGCTGTGTTCACAAAGCTTTTAATTAATTGATGGTTCAGTTTTTGGCATCTGCCAGGTGCAAGGTAAGATAGTCCAAAAGAACATCTCAGCTATTCCTCTATTTCTGGCCCTACCAGAAGCAGGTGTATTTTTCTCATGTATGAGGGTAGAAAGAGAGAGGGAGAGGTCACCTTCCTTCCCTGTAATTCCCTGGATGACACTCTGGAATGTGTCCCACCAAGGGGAGCAGCCCCTGGGCCAATTTCTTTATTGCTTTTTCCCTGATTTCCCCATTTTTAGCAGGATGAGGGAAGTGTAACACAGTCTCACTCCCAGTGGTGACAGTTCACACCTGCTTTGCCCTGATATAAACTGGGATACAGGGATGAGGTGAAGAGCACACAAGGGCAGGAGTTTGCTGTACATCCTGGAAGTTCCCTGCCCTGCAGGCTCCCACCCTGCTCTTCTGTGGGGCAAGAGGTGAGGGATGGCTTGTGTGAAGTGAGGGAGCTGCTGTTTGGGAATCTTCTCTATTACAGAGCCATTAGATAGATGTTCCTGAAATAGCAGCAGATCAATTGATTCATAAGTAATTAATGCATCCCCCTCCCCTTGGGCAACTCAAAATCCATAGCTCAGGAGTTAGATAACACAGCTCAGCTCTGTTGAGCTGAGAAAACACTGACACTTGTGCTCCTCCTGGCCCTGCACATAACTGGAAGCACCATCTCTTCTACTGCAGAGACCTTCCCTGCCTGTGCTGGGAGCCCTGGCAATTAACTTCTGTGTGAAATGGAGCATCTCCTTCTGTAGCTGCTGGAGAATCCTGGTTTAGGCTGGTTAAATGGATGAATCACCAGCATGCCCCCTCAAATGCTGGTGTCTCACCTTTCCCCCCTTTGCCTGGTAGTGTCACTCTCAGGGTGTTGCCTGTAGCGTGCAGAGGGAGACAACAAGAGGTGCTTCTGATCACCAGCAGTGCCAGTGAGATCAGAGTCACACCCTTTGCAGTGCTACAGCAAAAGCTTTGCAGAGCTTTAAAAGGGAACAAACTGGTGCATCCCTCCATGGAGGCTGGGGCACAGTGTCAGAAGTGGGCTCAGCTCTGCCTGGGTTTCTGTGTCTCTCAGGACTCTGCAGATGTGCATCCAGCAACAACTTTTCCCAGGCTGCATCACTTCTGATACCAGAATTTTTAAAACTCCTGATCATAAACCAGCTGTTTGTGGCAGTGGCCCTTGTATGAGAGCAGATGAGCAGCATAAAACAGTGACCCTGCAGTGTGACCCATCTGGGTGGTTCTTGGGAATTCCAGTGGTGTTCTCTCTGCTGGCAAGGACTGTTAGATTAAAGGGAAATAAAGACATTTAGAAACTTAGCCTGAGTTACTACAGCTTTCTCATCCTCTAAGATACTCTGTTTAAACCATCTGAGCATTCAGTAGGGATCGAGCAGTGGGCAGAAAGGGCCCAGAGTCCTAAAATTTCTAAGGCTTACAGGAATATTATTGTTTTTATTTATTATTAGCAGTCACCACAAACATTAATTAGCAGCCTCCCAGGGGAATCTGCTAGCTGTGCATCCTGCTGGGCTTGATAGCTACAGCATTCATTTTGTGTTTAAGTTGATGTTTTAATTAAACTGCCCCCTAATTATCTTAACTAGCTTTTAAATAATAACTTTCCACCGAGCAGTTCACATCAGCTGCTAATTGGCTCCCCTCTGTTTACACGGGGCTGGCTGGCTCACACAAATGTGGCCACGGGCTGCCAGGTAGGTTTGGGAAGGGGCTCCCTTTCTTACACTGTGCTTCTCTGTGTGTGCCCTCAGGCCAATGAATCAGATGCCAGGCTGAGATGGCTGGCAAGTGCTTCTCCATTTCTTCATGTTTCCACAAGCTACTCCCATCTTCTGATCACTGGCCCTAAGGCAGATTATTCTATTTCTGTATCCACCCAGTTTGGACTAATTCAGAGGGCATAACCAATGGACCCTGACCCTGGCTGGGAGCAGGGTCAGTCCTTGGCACAGGCAGTGCCATTAATAATGTAGGCAGTGGCTGCTGCAAACTGTAGAGGTCACCACACGAGTTCAACAGCTCAGGGGTTGCTCTGCCTTGTGCTCAGTAGGGCTGGAAGGAGAAGCTATGTATCCATAACTCCAGCCATCCCTCATCATGCTGATGCTGTGCCTCCCCTGGGGCTGTATTTCCTATGCTGGGAGAGGGCTGGTGTTGCCTGACTCTCTCCCACTGCAGCTTTCTCTCTGCAACCCACAACACCAGCTGCAGCTGGGCTGGGAAGAGCCTGGACTGTGGACATGACACCAGCTGCAGTGGCACAGCACATGTGCCTTTGGCTGAAGGTGTGAGCTGGGCCTTGGGGCAGTCTGTGTGCTGTTGGATCGGGGGGTTGTGGGTTCACACTCAGTGAGTGGTGCCTTTATGTGCACCACAGACAGACCTGGGTGTTTCTGTGACTGCACACAGGCATGAGAGCTCTGGAGCCCTGTGTTATTTAAATGCTCTCTGCTGGAGTGCATTCCCAAGGTCCTGATCTATGTATGGTGTCTCATGCAGTTTGTCAACCCGCTTTTTCCTCCTTGTTTTCTTTATTTAAAACCTCTACCACAAACCCAAGAAAACATGGTGAGAAGAAAAGTGTCCCGGAGGTAGGAGATGAACGTGTGTAATCCTTCCTTGCTTGTCACCAATGCAAAGCCATCCTACTCACCATCAGCTCCTTTTGGAGATGGCTGCTAATTAGACTTTTATTACAATGTGTATTTGGAAACAATTACAGTTACAGTGCCAGCGTGTGGCTGATTCAGCCTGCGGTGTTGATTCAGTCAAGTCGACAGCGGGTGGCTTGGTTTGATTGCCGGAGGGTGTGGGTGTGCAGCCTTTGCTCGGGTGCCACTGCAGCCACCTGCCCTCAGAGAGGGACACAGTGCTCTTCAGTGCTCCTTTGCATCAGGCAGGGTGCTGTCTAGATTTTGGAGGCGACTGTCCCAGGGCTCTTGCGCTTCCCTGTTAGGCCATGAGAAGACAGTATTTATGGTGGGTGCTGTGCCAGAACGGGCAGCTTGTCCTTCACCTTGCCACAGCCAGCATTTCCTCTGAGCTGCTGTTGCCATTTGCACTGTGTGCAGGTTGTAGGGCAGAGATCAATCACACGTCTCTGCCACCTTTCTCTGGAGTCAAATCTCCAGAAGTGCTTTGGAAGGGACAGCTCTGGAATTACTGCTGTGAGCTTGTTTCTGTGGTTCCCTTCAGCACGTGGAACAGGACGGGACTGAGACCACTGGCTTGTCTGACCTGAGGTCACCAAAAATCCCTGGGTCAGTGATCACTGCTGACCAACTAGAACCATTACCTGGAAGAGAAAAGTTTTCCCTTCATTGCTATTCCACTGATTAACCTGCCATTGCTCCAAAGATCTCCCTTGCCAGAGGATGCCGAGTGGAACATGTTCTTGGAGATAAGTGATTCTTTCCCCCCGAGGAATTTTTATTCAGCAATCCTCATCTACTCATTAATTTCCATGTCACAAGGCAAAATAAAGGCCTTCATGTTCTACATTTCCAAACGGCAGAGTTTTGCTTGCCTTATAGGAGAAGGCTCTTTTTTTGCCGTCATCACCATCTGTTTTCAAATAAACTGTCTGGAAATCGGGTTTTGTTTTAGTTTAAAAGAGAAGTCTTGCTGTTTTGTTTTTAAATCCTTCTCTCTGTGTAAAGGCAGCACTGTTTCACATCATAATTGTGACTAGTTTAACCTCTGCAGCTGTACTTTTATGCTTTACATCCTATATGTGTTTTTTCTAACCCGTGGCTGTTAATTCTGGAGCTCTGGAAATGTGGGAACAGCAGGGGAAAAAGGCCATGTGTAGCTAGAACCTGTGTGCATGGTCTCCCCAACCTCCTCCTTTGGATGCATTGGCAGTGCCACCTTTGGCAGCCCCTGACTGGCTTTTCTGTGTGGATTAATGAAGTGCTACTGCAGGTTTTAAGCACCTTCCATGCACATCAGTGGCTGTCATTGCCAGTTAAAATTTGCTACTGGAATAATTGGAGGTGTAAAAAACTAAAGCTGGAGATAAGGAGCTGCTTTATATTGACTTTCATTCCAGAGACTGGAAGAAGAATATTGTTTTTTGTCATCTGAGCAAAGCCTTTATGCACCAAAAAGGCCAAAAAAGCAGAGGAACATACAGAGATTGATGGACGAACTAGAGGAGAGTGGGGAAGATGCACAGAAAATAGAGTGGTGAAAGGAATGATTTCCTGTGATTTCAATTCCATATTAACAGACATTAAATTGCTTCTTCTAAGGGCACCTTCACAATTCCAGAGCAGTGCAGATGTGAGCACAATGGCCCTTCAGCATTTTGCTGGCACCTAAGGGGAGCTTGTGGGGCTTGTTTAACAACACACACAGATGTCTGATGAGAGAACTACCAATTTTTGCATGCAGGCAAGAAGATGAACGGGATGAGCTTTGTTCCCCCTTTGTGCATCTTCAGCAGAGCACAGTGAGCCGTGTCTTTCTCAACGGGGTCTTTTTGTCAAGGAGATGAGGAAACCTGAGGCTTTGATGTGCTTGGTGCTCGCCCTGGTGAGCTGTCCTGACTGATCCCTGTGCACAGAGCACAGCCCAGAGCCAGCAGTTGAGAGCTGGGGTACAATTCTTTTGCTTGAAGTCAGTAAATCAAGACTCGAGCGTAAGTTTTGCACTGAAATTACTGAACATTTTGGCAGCAGGTTTGACAGAGTCGGGGTTTCACCTCAGCAGTCTCTCTGAAAGGCACACTCCAAGCTAACCACAGGCTCTTGGACTCTGTGCAGCAATGTCTGGCTGAAATGCTGATCACTGTCCTCCCCACGTTAGATTATTGCAGGCTTTTGGAGCTGATAGCACCTCAAAATAGCCCAGACCATACCTGCTTCCTTTTTATCAAAATGCCACCTCATTATCCTCAAGTGTCTGTGCCAGTGGATTTCAAAGTGCAATGGGAACTACATTGCACCATCAGCTGGGCCCCACGATTTCCTTCCTTCCCTCCCTCCCTCTACCTGTCTGTTTTAACTCTTGCTGTGACTGGAAGCCAGAACATCCCAAGAGCCTCATTTTTCCAGACCACAACCTCCCATTTCCCCTCTTTTTTTTTCAGGGCAGCCAACAGAACTGAATTATACTGTTCAGCTTCCTTACCTTTATTTAACACAAGCTGTGCTCATTTCCTCTTGTTAATCAGTTTGAGATTAAACACCACAATACAGAAACTGTGGGACTTTGTGCCTGGACAGGAGTCAATTAATGAGTGCACTGGAGCTATAACACAAACCAACTTTGCCACGAGCACAAATCTTCTCAGCTCCTGTGAGTGCCAGGTGTTATCCAGTGCTCTGCTCTCCTGGAATGATGGAGGTGGAGAAGACTCACTGGATTTTGCTGTAATGGAGAAGTGGGTCTTTGGGGATAGTTTGATCTCTTTACAGCTTTAATGCTGGCAGAGTTTACTCATTCTGGCCTGTGTGGTACACTCCCTGTACAACCCAGCTTTGTTGCTAAAATGTTTTAACTGAGAAAAAAGGGAGAACGGAAAAGACTGGATTTTCTTGGTTACATAATTTTCTCTTAAAACAAACAAACCGTTTTCCAGCTGACAGGATTTATGTCAGTACTTAGTCTGGAGCCAGTCATGATCTCTAAAAATGCGTCTTCCTGGGAGCTGGTTTGCTGTAATACCTAAAGTTTCTAGAATTGGTGCAGCCAGTCTGGGACCCTCAGAGAATTTTGTCACCCCAGTTCCTTCTGCTGAGAGAAGCAGCTTGTTTCTCTTTATGACGTTCTCCCACTCTCTCAGCTCCCTTGATTACTGTTTTCTTGAAATGATCTCCTTAAAATTCTTACAGCCCATCTCCCAGACCTCCCAGCTGACACATCTATCTTGTGCTGCTCTTCTCCTCCTTCATAAAAATTCACACAGAGCATGTGAAGCACTTCACACTTTGTTTGCTAATAAAGACCATGGAGGGATGTCAAATGAATAGAAACCACCTTACAACAAGATGGGTTGAAAAAGATTATACGGTCATATCCTTTCTTTGATTCGTAAGCTCAACTCCCAGTCTGGCAATGGTTTAAAGCTTGCTGTTCCTGAGAAAAACAAGGAGAAAAACAAGGAGAAAAACAAAAGAAACCCAAGAAATAGAAGGCACCGTGGTTTGCTGGTGGATGCACAAGCTGCCAGCACTGCCACCCGCTCAGCGCTGTGCCTTCAAACCACGCAGTGTCTTTGTGTGGTTTTATTTTCCTGTGTGTGAAAAAAACAATGATATGTTGCTTTTTCCTCCCCTCTCCTGTGGTAATCCCTTCTCCAAAGTGCTTCTGGTATTTTACTCAGTGCACTTTAGTAAAGCTGTAGCATGCAGACCTGCTTTAAAACTTGAAGTACCGTGGAGATGATTGGGTAATGTCTTGCAGGTTTTTTTATCTTTTATTTAGGACTCCAGGGTGAAGCATCTGCCATTCCCTCTGCCACACTCTTGTCTTTTCATTCGGTTTAGTAATTAAATATTTCTTTCTTTGCTATTTCAGATTTTTAGTTGTCTCTCACATCTAGAGGAACTGAGAGAAATATTTAATTCATTGCCTCCTGCATATGCTGTTTCTTGGGGAATTCCTTCTGAAAGTGCTGGGCTCCTTTGGTGCTTTGTTGAGTAGCCATTTCTGAGGAGTTTTATATTTACTCTGTGAGGCAAAAGTGATTATTTATTCAACCAGAAGAGAAAAAAACCCCTCATAAGCAGCTGGGAAGCTTTATTTGTACTTGTGTTTTTTGTCTCAGATCTGCAGTTGTTAAAACCTGCTGTATGAGTATTTAACAATCATTTTTTCCCTCATGCATCCCTATTTATGTGAGGAAAAATAGACACTGATTGCATGGTGCAGCTGATTAGTTCCACAAATGCTCTGCAAGCCTCAGCCCTACTGGAGCCTTCCACAGTGACCCCATATACTATTTCTCTGCACAAAACACACTCCAGAGTGGTCTGTGTTCACACTTGGCACAAATTGGCACAGCAAGTGCTGCTGATTTATGCCACTAAAGGTGTATTTACCCTGCTAATAATGATGGATTTTGTCAAAACTCCCGATGCCAGTGGCGGGGCACACTGTAATGAGAACGGGATGGGCTGGGATCAATAGCATTTTGATTCCCTTAGGTCTGCAGTCCTGTAGCAAGCACATTTTTTCCATTATTATTCTTTCAGAACCATGGCTGGCAGCCAGAGTGGTTCCATGCAGTGCACTGAGCTCTCTGAGGTATTAAGCTGTGTCTCCTGGTTACTGACAATGGCGTGTGAGTCTCTGGTGGGGCTGCACAAACTCACTGCAGGCCTGAAAAACGGAGAAATAACTCCCCTGAACATGTTTTCCTATTTCAGAAACGCAGCAGAGTCAGAAGGAACAAAAGAAGAACAGGTTCTGCCTTGCTCTGACAAAGTTCTGCCTTCCCTGTGTCCCTGGGGGTGTGGTATTCCCATTATCCCACAGTGGTGGCAGCGGGAGCAGCGGGGCAGGGTGATGGGGTAGTGGTGTGTTCTCACACAGGCAGGGGAGATGCAATGCTGCCATCCCCAACTGCTGCAGCTTGGAGACAGCTTTCAAAGATATTCCCGAGTCACAGGTAGGGAGGTAATTGAATAATCCTGTCAAGAACACCCTGGTAGCCAAGTATGTTGTAGGTAAGGAGCTGAAGAAGTAACTTCTGTCCGTGGCAGGGGGTGGGCATGAAATATCTCTGTCGTCCTTTCTACCATGGCAACAGTTTCTAAAGTCCAAACAGGACTAAGCCAAGGAAAATCGTAGTGATATCATTAAATATCATTAATGACTGATCTAAGGGAGCTTGCAAAGGACCATGTAGTTCCACAGTGTTTGCAGCACAAACACCAATTAACACTGTAGCTGTAGCTGTTTGTACTCGGTAGATTCTATCATCGGGGAATCCCACAGAGTGGGAAGGAGTGTCAAATGATCTAAGACAGGAGCAAACGGTGATAATAAGGAACTGATCATTAAGGAAATTCTTGGTCTTCCCTGTGATACATCTGCTAAAGCCATAGGGATGCTCAGGAGTCATATGCAGAAACCTGAAAAGCAATATGTACGTGTCTATATATACAGCCATCCATCTGTCCCTACCAAATTAGGCAAGATAAAGGAATTACTGTGGCAGTTTGCTCAAGGAATTTTGCTTTAGCTTTACCTGCAGAGCCTGTATTCTTGGAGTTTAAGGCTTGGGACTCTGGATTTTGCTCTCAGTGATTTATAGAGTAAGTGCCTGCAGCCCAGATATTTATGTCAACAGGAAGCTGGAATGTGCTCCAGTGCAAAGATACTTCTGGACTCTCTCCAGAGCTCCCCGGGAAGGCCAGTGAGTCTGTCACAGTCGGAAGCCACTGTGCCCTGGGAGCACCACAGCGACACAGCAGCTCATCAATGCCAGCAGAATCCTCTCTGTCTTATGCCCTTGTCATCTGCTGGATTTTTGTCACTCTCATGAAAAGGCAGAAAGCAGCCAGTTAGCCAGGGTTGGCTTCACAAGGAAGGCTGGGAAGAAGAGTTTGTATTTCATCGTAGTCAGAAATTGCTGATGCTGTTTCTTTCCCCTTCCCTTGGCTGTAAATGAGACCCAGAGAGAGGGAGGGACGGAGAGAACAAGAGAAAAGAATTGATAAGATGCTGTACTGATCTTTGGTCAATAATCCTGTTCCTAATGAGGAGCTGCAGCAGCAGCAGGTGCAGGGTGGATATGCTGCTGCAGGTTCTCATCCTAACACATTTTAATATTTGCATCAGCATGAATATGAAGTAATCGCAGGGAAATCGTGGTGTTTATCCTGAATTTGTCCCAGTATCAAAAAAAGCAAAGTCTTCCTGATTTATATCATTTACTGTAATGATTGAAACAGTCCTGTGTTGCAGCTTGCCTTTCTTAAGGATGCTCATCTTTTCTTTAGCACAGGGTTTGGGGATTTCATTTCTTGGCCTAGTGGCAAACACTCTGTCCTTCCCTTCAGAGATGGTGTCCATTTTCCTGATTGGAATTCCTGACTTCGTGTTCAGTCCTGGCATATGTAGGAGTAACTCCATCACGAGTACTGGAGGTAACATCTTTTATACCTGGCTTGGTATCCCTATTTCCCGCTGGGGTCAGCAGTAATCAGGAATTTGTATTTGAAAGAAAGAAGTTGTCAAAGGAATAAACAAGTAGAATGGTGGAGAGGGGGTTGCAAGTTGTATGAAAGAGGCAGAAAAAAGAAGAGAAGAAAGATGCAGTGGAAAATTGAACTGACAGCATGGGGCATTAGGTGATGCAGGTGCACATCTGGATCCCTTCCAAATCACATCAGAAGAGGCCCTGCCCCAGAAGTCCCACCTCAGTGACTGCTACATTAAAAATCTGTCTGGCAAATCAATCTCAAGTGAATACTGTCAGCAAAAGCCATGTTGTCAGGTAGAGTCAAAAAGACCTGGATCGATAGATGTGAATATCAAATGCACGTAAGAGCTGGGAAAAGGCTTTCAGTGAGGGGCCGAGGACGGGGGCACGGGAGAGCAGCACAAGGGAGAGCAGCACAGACAGCACTGCACTGTCCCTGTGTGTCAGTCCCAGGTGACAGCTGTCAAGGCAGATGACAGTCTGAGAGGTTGTCACCTGCACTGACAGACAAATCAGCTCTGCTTATTATGTAAGATTTTATTTTAATGTTGGGCTGCTTTTTTCCTGTTTTCCAGAATCAGAGAGCTGGTCTGAATTCTGATCTCTGTTAGATGCTGTTAGTGGTTTCCACTGAAATTGAAAAGCCTTTTGTGCCTCATCAGAAGCACGATTTGGCTCCAGCTCCAATGCTCACTGGAGCTGTTCTTCTCTGAGAGGAGCTGGAAGGATTCTGTAGGCACAAATGATCACAGAACCTGGGGATTAAGTTAGTGTAACCCAGCAGTTTGGAGAATCCACTCATTTTTCTCTCTTTTGTCCTTTCTCCCCCATGGAGTTGAAGTTTAGTTGCAAAGCTGACCACTAATCCAGAATACATTACCCACACCTCTGCTTTAATAAACCATTCACTTCTGCATAGGGATTAAACAACTATCTCTGCCAAAACATGCCTGTTCTGCTCAGCGTGGGGGCTGACAGGCAAGAGCAAAGAGCCTTGGGAATGTCTTGGTCATCACCAGACAGTCACTGAGACACCTCCTGTCCCCAGCACGTTCTGGAGCAGAACAGAGGGACACCAGTGACATGTTGATGTTGTTGTGCCTTTCTTCCTGCTAGAGAAATTATACCAAGGGAGAGCCTGGTGATTGTTTAGTTCTGTCCCAGCTAGGGAGGGAGCAGAGCCATACTTCAGTCTTGTTTCATTACTTTAAGCTCATTGCTCTAGTATGTTTGTTTTTATGTGTGAATTTAGTCCTCCAGAAGCACCAGCAAACATTTCAGCACACCTGCAGGGTCAGCTGAGTGTGAGTAGCTCCTTAACCAGGCCTTGGCTCTGTCCTGGAGAGGTGTTCTGTAGCGGGAAGGATTCAGGGTTTATACCTGACCCATTCCCTCCCCAGCCCTGCCATCTCTGCAGGCAGCTCCAGGTGCCATCTGCAGCTGTAATTCCACAAGCACTGAACAAGATCAGTACAATCCCAGCTCATCTGGCAGGACAAATTTGATTTTTGCTCTGTGTTACACATGGCTGCGTTTCAGCCGGATTAGCCCATGCACGGAGCTCAGACTTTATCCAGTTTACACTTTTTTTTGTCAGCTTACACTGCCCGTGGGAGGACAAGCAATTCCAGCATGAAATCAGAGCAGGGCAGACAGGCAGTGCACACGGTGCTTGGCAATGGGATGCTTTGTCCAGGACTGGCCCTCCCAGCTGGGATAATACAGAGTTTGGACATTGTGGAAGATACCTGGAAAGGGAGAGGGAGACTGGCTGAGCTGGAAAATGGCAGGAAGAACTAGAGGCAAAAAAGTAAGCAGGATCTAATCCTGTACTGCCCTGAGTTCCCTTTAAGAAGCAATGACTGCCCCCAGCTCCCAGTGACTGCAGTATTTATATCACTTTTTATTATTCTCCCTCCACAGTTACAGACAGGATTGGGAGGGAGGTGGGAAATGCTTGGTGCCAGGCAGGGCCTGACCCTTGGTGCAAGGGAACAATAAGGGCACAGCTCAGGGACTGTGAACAGTCAGGAGCTGGGGAAAGGCAGGAAATCTACTTTATCATTTATCGTTCCTTCTTCGTGGCCTCTTGCCAAACATCAGCACAAATCCCTTGCTCTGTCCAGAGAGCAGGAAGACATTTTACAGGAGGGGAAACAGAGGCAGGGAGAGAGGAAGGCTCTGTGTTCCAAATGAGGGTCTGGATCCATTACAGATAACTCTGTTTCCTCCTAAAACATGCCCCAGGTTTGTGTGGATGTTGCCAGAAGAGAGCCAGAAATAGAACCCAGGAGACCAGGTTGTTTTAACAGGGGTGCAGTGTCCCACCCCAAAGCAGCTGAAGATAATGATTCCTCCATTGAAGGCAGAGAGGAATCTGCAGCTGGAGTGGCAGCTGAAATAGTTAATGGCAGACAATATTCACCTAACCCTTAATTATTTAGAGCCAGAGTTAATTTTGCAGTTCCTCTGGCAGGTTTCTGGTCATTAGGGTGCTGGCAATGAGTCTTTCCCAGCAATCCAGCTATCGATCAATCTCGGAAGGCTGATGTGTCACTGGGAGGTTGGAGGCAGCCCTGTGTCTCAGGGCAGAAGCTGAGCCAGGCAGAATTTACCCATGCTCTTAAACTTTTCTTTCTGTCCTTCCCCTTGTCTCAGAAAGATGATAAAAACAAAGGCGTACAAACTCAAAAAGAAAGACTAATGGCTTCATCCTGCAGAGGGACTGTGTTTGGAGATTTTGGCTAATTTTCATCCTAAGTGCTGTTGACTTGAAGAAATTCTTTTGATCATCTAAGCCTTGGCTGGAGTAAATTGCCAAATCCCATTAGATTCCTTGGGATTTACAACAGAAGCTGGATGAAAGATTTATCTGTGGCCCACCAGGCCTTCATGGCCATTCAGAGCTCTGCTGTCCCCAGAGGCAAAGGGCAGTGTGGAGGGAATCATCTTTAACCCCTCATCTATTGTGCAGAGGGCTGAGAAGGTGCAGAGACCACCTGATCCTACCCAGGTCACAGGGATAACTTCTAATGGAAGGAGATCCTGAACAGGGACATTTCAGCATTCCTTGGGGAGAGAAGATCTTCCCTGGAGGGTCAGGGTAGCTGCGTACAGGAAAAAGGTATTAATTCTGGGCAACACTCTTCAATATTTGTTTGCATTACTTTCTTGCTTTCTCCTCCGGTCCACACTTTTAACATCACACAAAGGTTTGGGAATAGTGGGAATAGCTTATGTGTTATTAATGCTTGTAACCAGTGGCCAGGCTAACCCAGCCATTACAGAGTCAGCTCCATTTCATGCCCTCTTTCCATTTTCCCTGCCTTGACTTTTCTGCTCTATTTGTCTGAAACGAACAGACATGAAGTGAAATGACTTACAGTCTCTGCCTGTTTCATGCTGGAGACCCAGAGGGAGAGTGGACTGTTGCTGTGTCTGGCTCACAATTTGTGGCTCCACTGCAGCACAGCCTTTCCCTCACAAGTGCCAGCATGCCCAGAATCCCCCTCTCCCACTCCAAACCTAATGTGCATTCACCACCACCCTCCTTCCTGCCCTTGCTATGCCTGTGCTCTGCACACTCTTCTACCACAGGCTCAAATCTGCCAGATGTTGAAGGTTCCCTGGGAATTCCAGCAGTGCAGCAGACTTCACAGGGAGCCCAGATGTGATAAGTGAGGTAACAGTTACGTGCTGCCTCACTCAGACCCAGAGGGAACTTGGGAACTCAGCGGGATCCCTGCTCAGCCTCCAGGGAACAAGCAGACAGGCTACAAGGAGAGAAGGACAGTGACACTCAGTTTGATGAAGCTTTTTCCTCTGAGCCTCAGCTGTAGCTTGAACTGCCATGGTGAGGCAGACACACAACACCCCTGCCCTCCCCTGAGAGGAGGTGTTGGACCACTGAGGTTTCTGCCTCAGCATTTTGAGTGAGGGAGGTGGGAGTTGTGCCCGGAGTCACCAGCAGTGGGAAGCCACCACACAGTGGGACTGCTCGAAGAACACCCACCGAGCGTGTCTCCTCGTGCTGGTGGAGAAACTGTTCCGGCTCTTAAGTTTTAATCCTTTTGGTGTAGAAGCTTCCAGCTGGTACAGCTCATTCTTCCTGCTCAGCTCACTGTGTTTTCAAACACCAGCCCGAAACTTAGCGGATGGTAATTACACTTTGACATTAATATTTAAACCACAAACACAGTTAGCACGCTAATACCATCCCCAAAGGCTACTGCTCATTTGAGTTTCATCCTTATGAGACTTAATTATTGTCAGGGATGAATCCTAAAAGGCAAGAAATATTACAGCTCAAAGACTAAACATTCCCTTGATTATTAGAGCTACAGGATTGGGGCACAGCGTATGCAAACGGCCTTGGCTATGGTGGCAACACTAATACTGCTACCAAAATCCACTGAGTTTTTAAATCCTAAAGCCTGTTTTTAAATAGCTGCTGAGATTTGTTTGTAATTACCATTATACAGAGATCTCAGTGTTCAGTTGGTTTAAACAAAGAGTAACTTTGCAAAACTTGGGTGCCGTTACCTGTGGTACAGATGGAGGCACAGCAGTGCTTTGAGGGCCTGACCCAAGGCAGCATCTCTGTTGTCTGAGGTGGTGAGAACAGCAAGTATCTGGTGCTTCAAGCCTGTCACTTTAACCATTCTTCAAGCTAATTTCCCCAACCTAACCTCTTCATACACCTTTTCTAAGAAAGAACCCCGGGATCGCACATTTTCAAATCAATTTGTGCAGCTGCAGTGCAGTTCCCGGGGGGTGAAGAGCTGAACGGCCATTTTAGGTGCTTTCCAGCATTCTGAAACACACTTTATTGTGTACTACACAATAGCACAATCTGTTACAGAAACACCAGGAAAAAAAGTTGGATTTTCTGCTGGTGTAACTTCAGGAGTATCAAGAAAACTGAGCTGCGAG
Organism: Lophotriccus pileatus; assembly: GCA_035583135.1. NCBI lineage: Eukaryota > Metazoa > Chordata > Aves > Passeriformes > Tyrannidae > Lophotriccus > Lophotriccus pileatus. The sequence continues at coordinate 2,331,085 of JAWWES010000055.1, forward strand.
TTTGACACTCAGTCAAAAGTGAGTCTGTTCAATAACTCTCTGGATGTCTCCTGTCCCTGAGATAAAAGCTGGGGCAGAGAACAGAGAGCTGGAGGAAGGAGGAGAATTCCTCCTGTGTCCCTCCACTGACAGGTGTCCCTGGCAGACACCACCCAGCAGTGGATGCCAACTGGAGTGGAGGAGCCAGGCTGCTGCTGACAAAAGCTCCTGCTGCCAGGGTCAGCACAGGGAATGAACAAGCAAGTTCTGCCCTGAAAATCAGACACTTTGAGAGGATTTTCTCAGTCAATGGTCAGGGTTTGTTGTCCTTACCAGGCTTCAGATAAAGATCAAAATCAGAGCCAAATCAGGTGCAGATTTCTGTCCTGCTGCATTCAAGGAGTCACTGTGGTTGGACTGGTTCATGGATGGAGAGTATCAGGATCAGGGAAGGTGGACAGAGGTGACTCTCCTTCAGTTCTCCTCCAGCTGCACTTTGCTGAGGATCTCCCCATTTCTGTTTTGAGTGCGAACAGATAATTAGCTGAAATTGCCAATTCCACCTGGCTTAGCAACAGCTGCTGCAGAATGGCTTGTTTCCAGCCTTCTGAAGGGAAATTGTGAATTTCCAGAGGTCTGATCAGAACTGATGCCAGGTTTAAATTTGCCACCTTCTGTTTGAAATTGGATCTTGGACCATGTTGCACTGGACCCAATCGTACTTCAAAATTCTGTAAGTCTTGTCAAACCCCTGGCTCAGCCTGGGATGAATTTCAAACCTGAGGCTGTACCCTGAAGTATGTGAGCTTTCCTATTTTTAGGTTCTCCATGGTTCTAATAAAAACCAGAGCCAGGAAGCTGAACTTTGTTTTTTTCCTGACACCCAAAACTCACGGAGGGAAAGAGATCTTTTGACACACATCTTCAGATTAATGACTAGTTTCTTTAATGTCTCAAAGCCTTTAAAGAAGGGTGGTGCAGGCTCTACCACTTGTGTCCAAGAAAAGGCAAGTCTGCTGCCATCTGCTCCCTCAGCCTAAAACTAATGAGTGCATTAACTTCAGAGAGAGATTCATAAGCTCCCACTGCCCGAGGATGCCACGAGCTGTTGATGTTTAAAGAGTGGCCTCCAAAGATTTCTTTAGCCACCTGTGCTCTGTTTTATTGAGAGAAATCCATCAGAAGGCTCCCATTATTCACAGAAAGGTGTGTGATTTTTCCAGGGGTGATGGCTGGGTTGTAACAGATTAAATCCATCATTTACATTGCTCGGGAAGCAGGGCTGGTAAACTCAGTGTGACCATTCTGGCAGATTTGAAAAATAACAGATACAGGCACAGTGGGTGTGGAGTCTGTGTCTCCCTGCACAAATGGGATGTGTGCAGGGTGCTGGAGCAGCAGTGGCTACTTGCAGATGATGACCCAAGGAGCAGTAAAGCCAGGAGGGTGTAAAGGACAGGTCATGTTCTGCTTCTGCTTCAACCAGCACAAAAGGCTCCTTTCCCTGCTGCCACAGCACTGCATTGATTTCTCCATATCCTTCTAGTCAAATTAGATTTGTCCTCCCTTTGAGTGTCTAATTGGTCTCTATTTAACATGCAAGTGCAATGTTTTGAATGAGAAGCCTTGATTTGTGGAAAGAGGCGCTGACGTTCCATCCGCATTTACATTCCTGGGCAGACAGCCCGTGGGCTCAGATACAGCCTGACAGAGTCACTGAAGTCCCTGAGGAGGCTGACACTGAGGGCCTGAGTCAGTTCAGCCCATAAAATCATGGTTCAAATGCAGGTTCATGCAGGGGGGACTGAGACACTTGGACTTTAACCCCTGTGGTTGGGCTGCTGTGGAGGTGAAGTGAACAGTCTCTCCCTTGGGTGTCCAGCTGGCTTTGCCTCGTGTCTTATTTGAATCTTCAGGCCTTCCTGCACCTGAAGGGAACCTACAGGAAAGATGGGGCAAGACTATTTACAAGGGCATGTAGTGACAGGACAAGGGAGAAGGGGTTCAAATTGAAAGAGAGTAGGTTTCGATTGGATTTTAAGGAAAGACTCTTCCCTGTGAGGGTGGTGAGGCCCTGGCACTTGCCATTTGCCATTTGCCCAGGAAGCTGAGGTTGCCCAGGGAAGTTGTGGTTGCCAGGTTGGACAGAGCTTGGAGCAACCTGGTCTAGTGGAAGGTGTCCCTGCCATGGCAGGGGGTGGAATGAGATGGTCTTCAAGGTCCACTCCCAACCCAAACTGTTCTGTGACTCTGTGATTCTACGAATGGTGCCTGGGACTGTTCCATGTACATTTTTTCTCATGTTTAAGCACCAAGCCTCACCATTTTCCAAACATCTCTTTGGAGCCTTAGCCATGTGACTCCCATCAAGGGCAGCAGCAGTCACATTCCACATCCCCATGTGGACATGTATCCCGAGGCCCCGGGATGCAGCTGTGGGGAACCATCCTGCTTCTTGGCTCTTGCCAGTCAGGGAAAGGTGGGGAATTTCCCTGTTGTGTTGTCTGGTGAAATGTTATGCTGTGTGAAGTTGTTGAGCACCTGCTTCTTCACACAGGGAGAAGGTTGAAACTGCTCCCTGGTGCCCTGTAGATGCTGCTAAAGAGAACAGGAGCGAGTTGGGTCAGAGGGGTAATTGCTGCAATGAGCAATATGCTCAGTGCTCCCCTTTTAGCACTGGAGCTTTACACACAGTGAGTTGAAATTAAAAAAGGAGAGAAAGGGAGGTTCTGCTGTTGCTGCTGCTGGGGCTGATGTGCTCACAGAGAGTGTGATGTCAAGCACGAAGCAGAGCAGAGAGAGTTTGCTCTGCACGATCTCTCCTACCTGTCAGACACCCCTTTCCAAGCCTGCTCTGCTGGCCCCCTGTTTGCTCACCAGCTGCCTGTCAGCAGACGTGTGGGTGGCATTTTGGTAATATTTGGGATGCTGCTGACCCAGTGGTGGTTGGTGCAGGAGTCTGGACAATGACACAGCCTGTCAAAATGGAAATGGTGGAGCGCGGATTTAAATCTCATTTTGTGAGACACACGGCACATTTCTGAGGGGCAGAGGTTAGGTTTTTTCCCTCAGATGAGTGTGCCTTGTGCTTTAAAGAAAATAGTGAGCATTTCCCAAGATCTGTTTCTTCTCTTCAGGGGTGAGAGGTGCCCTGGGAATACTGATGATCAGACCAGCTCAGTGGGGGCCCAGTTCTGTCATAGCTCCTGACTCTATTTGAGCAGTTAGATTTGTTGTGACATAAAATCCCATTGATGACTCTGAGAGAGACTTGCCAAGAGATAATAAAGAATAAAAGTGGAAGAGTGTTCATCTGCAATTACCTTAGATGCTTTTAGTAACAAAAGAATGAATAATTTTGCATGCAAGTGAAGCTACGCAGAGATTAATTTGGCCTACAGCTATATTTTTTTGAGTTCTCTGTACATTTTTCTTTTCAAAGTCTATTTTTCTGCTCACTATTTGCAAAAAGAGATTGACCATGACACAGAATGAGCATGTGGTGGTTTTATGAGTAGGCTGACATGGCCTGTTTATCCCTTGATTTCAAAAGCACACCAGATAGAACTATCTCATCCTCCTTCTGTAATTCTCTCCTCTTCTTGCTTTTTTCCCCTCTTCTTGGAAATTGTAATGGCAAAATTGTATGGGAGCTGAGATCTCCTTGGCCAAATTGCAGCCCATGAGTAAGCTTTCTGTGCCAAGACATGTAAAAGAAAACCTCAGAGGGGAGGATATAGGGAGTTAAGATGGAAGTGCTGATATGACCTTAATTCTCGTGTCATCCACAGCAGTGCTTTAATTTATCCAATCAATTGCAGGGCCCTTAGGCTGGGAAAGGATAGAGCTGAGATATTAAATCTGTCCCTCTCTCCAATCTGTCTCTGGTGTGTCAGAATACATTGATTCCTCTAGTCCTGCTTTTATTAACTGTCTCCCCGGCGTGGCCTCTTGGTCTATCACACACTAACCTGCAGTTGCTTGCTGAGTGCAAGACCCCTGGAAAACCTCTGGATTTTCTGCTGACCCCATTTTTTAGCACTGTCAGAGCAGATGTAACAACCTGCTCTTGCTGTATGTCATTCACCCCCACATACCTGGCTATTGCCACGAAGACTGGACTGGAAGTCTGTTCCCCCTTCTGCTCTCCCACAGGGTAGTGATACCACAAAAGATGTAAAAGACCTGTGCTGGAAACCCCATGGCCCAGGAGAGGGTGGTGGGAGGGATCCAGAGCCTCCCAGAGCCACCCTGATGGTGGTGTCTGGGCTGCAGGTGGGAGCTGATGCCCCTGTGTTTTGTCTGCAGCTCAGATCCTTTAACTGCACTGCCCTTCCTGCAGTTGGCATTTCCAGCTCCCAGCTCTGCTGGGCCCTGGGGCAATCTCTGCCAGGCAAGGGGTTGCCCAGGGCAGAAGGAGGTTTAATAGCTGCTCACTGTGCAAATAGCTTGGAGCTGAAGGGCTGGCATTTCCCAGTCTGACTGCAGTGTTAGAGCACCTAAAGGCTGGCCTGACTGTCTCTGAATTAACCCTGTGCTTAAGAGTATTATAAAAGGGGCTAAACTCATCTCTTCTACAGCTTGCTTAGTATGGATTCAAGTCCTTCTTAAAGGCTAAGACTACTTGTGAGCATGCTATGGATTGGTTTCTAAATGTATTGGTGGTTGGTGTCACTAGTTTTATGGATGTTCACCACATTTATGCCTCTGCTCAGCTTTGCCTTAGTGATTACTGACCCCTAACAGCACAGTGAAGCACAAACATTAAAGCTGGAAGCCCTATTTTGGT
>JAWWES010000055.1:2335952-2379662 GCA_035583135.1 Lophotriccus pileatus
CAGCTTTGCCTTAGTGATTACTGACCCCTAACAGCACAGTGAAGCACAAACATTAAAGCTGGAAGCCCTATTTTGGTCACCCTGGCCTTTTGCCTAACACAAGCTCAGGACTAACCCTGTCTGCCTGTCTCCTCAGTTTGGACTGATTTATTAATTTCGGGTTTAGAAGCTGACAGAGCTGGAAAATCTACAAAGTGTCTTCTGTGTAAGTTGAAATGACTCTGATTAATCAGCAAAGTAAATTGCCCTGGAGCTCAGCAGAGTGTGGGAGCTCCATGTGCTGCACATCCCATGTCACAGCACGAGGCAGAGCCTGAGGAAGTCCTGCCTAACACCCCTTGCCACCACGGCTTCATCTGGCCCTGATGCTCCTGCAAGATTTGGAGAGAGGTTGTTTAAGGTTCCCATCATCTCCTTCCCAGCTGCAGCGTCCAAATCCACTTGCAGCTTTGAAAATGTCAGCCTTTAGACTATATCTTGATTACAGGATATAATGCTTTAGAGACTGTCCCAGAGTTTTAAGCACTGCAAAGCAGTGGGCTGCTTTGAAAAGTGATGAATTTTTAACTTTACTGAAAAGCCTCTGTCGTAAAAAGAAGTACATTCCCCTCTGTAGTCTGAGTAATTGAGACACTTCTCTTTCTTGATTTATTCGCCCATAAAAATCCAGGTGGTTTTGGCACTGTTTCTTTCCCCTGTAACATGAGCAAATATTTAGCAGCAAATCCTCACCTTAATTTCATTAATTATCTGCCAGGGCTGGAAGCTTCTGAAATAATGTCTGATTTTAATAGAGATCTCACAAGCAAAGTAAGCTCCCAGTGCCTCCACTTCTTTCAAAGGTCTTTTTCTCCTTTTACTTTGAATCTGGTTTTAATTCCCTCTCCTTCACCTTCCAAGGACTTTCAGGCTTCTTTGTTCTCATCTGAGATGGAGAAGAATAGGTAATTGTGTTTCATCACCATGTGCAATACAGTCTCATCCACAGTAAGTTTCTCACTCCCACAAATAAACAATGAAATAAAGTCCTTAATTCATCCAAGTGGTTTTTCTTTTTAGTGCCTGCATGCATAATTATTCCCTGTGTCTGTCTGTGAGGATCAGGTTGGAAAGGAAGGAGCCATCTTGCTGCACTGTTCACATCCCAGCATGAATAACACAGGGTGAGGAAAGGAGGTGGAGAAGAAACAGCTGATGAAAGTCTTCTGAAATGATCCTATTCAAGCTGCAGACTCCTATTAGCTGAAGTTCTGGCCAGGGACCCTCAAACAGCTGAGAAATCAAGATTTCTTCTTTTTCTAGAGAGATCTCTGCTGCCTGGGATCCTTCTGAAGCTGAATCTCCCTTTGATAATCTGGGCAAGCCCTGATGTGTTCTGCTGCCCCTCACTGCCCTCCTGCTGCTGCAGAGAGGAAATTGGCACAATAAAAAGGCTCCAAATTGTTTCATTAAAAATTAAATATTCGTGGTGCTGAGTGTCCAGATCCCCTCTGGCTCACTGAAAGAAACACCCACAGACCCAGCTAACAGGCACAGAGGTGAGCTGGCTTTCCTGCTGGTTTGTTCCCCCGGGTGAGGAACAGCGCTCCGTATTTACAGGCATCCTTTGGGTAGGAATAGGAGGCTGTTCGGGGAACTGCTGGGTTTCCAGACAGGGAAGTTGGCAACTATTACAGCAAATCAATCTGCTGCACATAAAATATCACAATAAACAGGGAGCACATCTCTCATCTCGTCACTCTTTCTTCTGGGACAAGCGGGCAGAGCAGAAGTTCCGGGAAGATGAAATACATCTTGCAGAGGGCAGATCGATGTGCTCGTGTCTGGGGAGGAGCAGAGGGTGGACTGTGTGCAGGTGTAAAGGTCTGACAGCTGCTATCGAATGCTTTCCAGATCCTGTTAGAAATGTTGCCCCGAAGAGCTGGTGGGAAAGGCTCTGTGAGAAGAGGGATGAGGGAGCCAGAGAAAGACACGAAAGCAGGTTTCATTGAGCAAATTTTCTTATTATCACTCCTGAGAGCAGTGTGTGATGTGTATGAAGATGTGGTAGATTGGTGTGTTAGTGAATTTTAAGTGGGAAAAATCCCTTCTGTAGGAAAGGCTCTGAGACAGGATTTCAGTCACTGTGAGCATGGAGAGCACAGGCATTTGCAGAGCGTTTGTAACCAGTTAAATAGGCAGAGGAAGGAAAGTTTATCAGCCAGGACTGTGATCCCAGAACAGGGAGAACTCCATTTAAGGAAAAATCATTTAGAGGATCCCTCAGAATAATTTTCTCATCTTCACTCCTAAATTTATTTGTTGGTTTGTCTCTTTTTTTATCTGAGTCTCATTTTCCCATACGTGTAAAAGGGGATATTAGCAGGGAGCCTTTGGAGACTAAATAGGCATTGGCAGAGCCCTCAAACGTCCTGGCTGGAAGGGCACAAGCAGGGGAGTAGGGAGTGGTTGGTAGATGAGGAGATAAATAAATAGCCAGGCATCCAAATCACTCTGGGCTACCTGGTTTGCTTCTACAGCTCATCTGGGACTCACTGTGGCAAGTCAGTTCCTGAACTCCTGGCTCTCCTTGGGAAATGAGCCTGTGGTTTGGGACCCAGACACCATCACACTGATGTTCAAAGGCCAGAGTGAAACCGGGTATTTACCTGTTTGTGCTTGGTTGGAAATCCTTTTCCAGCTTGGTGGCTCTATCAAGTTAAAAGGAGAATTGCAGCAATTGTTGCAATCAAGTGATGACAGCACACATTTCTGAACAAGCACATTCCTTGGGTGGAAAAATAAGGGCTGTCATCTGTTCCTAGGCCTTGAGGCAAGCCCAAAGTGTATGGGGTGGAAGAGAAGGGTACAGCTCCCACAAATAACTCTGCAGGCTCTCACCAGCACACATCCACAGCCTAGAACATGTCCCTAATTGTCCCTCATACCAACAGTCACAGCCCCAAATTGAATTCCTAGTTAGGTCATCCTCTGTGTCTCCTAATCATGTGTGACATTAAGCACTTATTCAATGAAACCCTTTTCTCTGCACTAATTATTAAGCATGAAAAGTTGATATTGAGCGAGGCCATTGAGCCAAGACGATTCAATAACTAGCAGGGAGGAGAGATTATTTCAATAAAATAAGTTCGCTTGAGCCAGATGGAGTTCCCAGGATGCTCTGGGACAATATGACACATGAAATTGTCCTCTGGCTTGTGTGACAACTCTAACTGTGCTATTAAAAAGCCATCAACGAGCTGGAGTGAGGTGTTGCAAGAAAGGACACAATGAGGGGGAAATTGAGGGCATTTTAGACAAAATGTGGGTAAGTGGCGGATATAAAATGCAGCAAGGCATGGCTGGGAGACTCAGTGACAGAGATCAAAGAAAACTGCTGTATTTCTGCAGGATCCACAGGCAGATGTTATGTGACCTGCTCCTGCTCAGGGGCACAGGCTTGTCCCCCTGTGAATTTGTAGCTAGAAGACCTCTGCATTCCACCTTCCAATTTAAGGGGAAAATGCTTTGTTAATAAGCCCTCCCTTCCCTTTCTCCATTCTCTCCTTTTGGATTTGCTCCCTTTCATTTCTTCATCTCATTCTTGCTCTGTACGCTCTGCCTTGTCCTGGTTTCCACCCTCTCCATTACTAACCTGACCCCTGAGAGGTCCAGTTTGGAACCTGCTTGGAGACAACACCAACTCCTTACTTTTCCCCCCATGGGACCTGTGCCTCCTGCTCTCTGTCCTGGGACACTGCTGAGACCCTCCTTAGGGAAGGAAATGCCATCCCAGAACCAATGGGGTGGTTTGTGACATCCAATTATCCAAACAGAATATAATGGAATTTCACCCATGGGCAGCGCTGAAAGGAATGAATTTCCTCGGAGGGTGATGTATGAAGCTGCCTCTGCTATCTCTGTTTGCTGAGCCTCTTGCTTCGTTCCCAGCTCCCCGGCAAATCTCTAAAGCTCAGAAGACACTGGAGCACAGCACGTTTCACAGCTGAGGAACCAAGATAAACCAGAGACATTGCAGCTTGTTGTTTAAATCCCACAGCAAACAGAGGCAAATTAATGGGTCTATCTATATCCCTCCCTTTCACTCTTCTGTTTGTCTTTTCCTTTCTTGTTTTCTCTCCTCTTTCCCTTTTCCTTTGTTCTCTTCCTTCTTTGTTTCTTGTTATGATAAACATGATTCATGCCACGGTGAGACTTTGCTTTACATCAGAGGAACTGCTAAGGGCAAGGCAGGCCAGTTCAGGGCATTCAGAAACTTGTGTCTGACCTGCTTTTTACTGGGATGAGGTGCTGGTTGCGAAGAATAGAGCCCAGCTCTGCCCCCAGACCAGCTGAGTCCTGCCCCAGGAGCTGCTGTGGATGCCCATCTACGGCACAGCTTTCAATCTTCCTGCCTTGTTGCAGAATGGAATTAATGGACCATGGGTTCATTTTAGTCTTTGGGATGCCCTGTGCTCTAGGATAAGCTTTAGGACTTTGTGGTTTGTGAGCTGAAGGTGGTGTCTTACATGGCACTACCAGGTTAGAGCCACTCAGACCCAGGCAGAGGAGTGGCTTTGAACGTGCTCTGGTGTGTCTGAGATCAGCTGAGGGGGTACCAGAATGTAACAGGGGGGTGGTTTGTCCAGTCCAGGATGGTGCCACTGCAAAAGGACAGTGCTGTGTGCTTCAGGGGGAAACACAAACTGTGTGCACTGCACAGCATCCATCGTGGGAAGGCATGGAAGGGGAAGGCTCAGGACTGTTTGCAGGACACTCTCAGTGTGAATTGCTTTGATTAATGCCTCTGTCTCCTCTCAGGCATTCCCAGGATTGTGCACGCTGATAAATGGGCACAGACACCTCTCTGCCCCACAGCAGGTCATTGGTAGGGGTTTCTTTCCTTTTGAAAGTTTGGAAGGGCTGAGAGGAGAGTCCTTTTGAAAATTTGGAAGGGGTGAGAGGAGAGTCTGCTCTTTGCAACACTGGTAGGAGATTCAGGAAAGGCTGTGCAGGAGTGAAAGGAGCACCCAGCAATAGCCTGAACAGTCAGGAAACATGAAAGCAAAAGTTGTGTTAACCCTTCTGGCTGGACTGTGATGAGCCTTTAATTGCAGGATCACACACAACCTCCTGCATCATGGAACACATCAAACAGCATGTCTGCAAACTCCAGCTGTATTCTACTCAGCTGCTGCCTTCATGTTTATTTAAAAGAGCCGACTGTGAAGCTTGTTTAAAAGTACATCCAATGGAAAATGACAGCAAATGGTGCTGAGAGCAATTGTGCAGATCCCAAAGGCCTGAACTTAAGGGAAACCCCTTCCCTATGGGAACAGCACGGAGAGGATTCAGGAGAGCCGGTTCTGCCAGCCCTTTTGATGTTTCTCTTCTCCTCCCCTCCTCTGCCTCTCTCCTTGCTGGTTAAGGTAAATACCAAGCGGTTGCTGCGGCGTTGCTGGCCCTCTGAAGCGGTGCTGCCTGTTTGATCCGCCTCTGAAAGGACGCTGTAGCAGTTTGGCATCTGAACGCCTTTCCTGCTTCCTTGCTGTGCCTTTGTCAGGGGTATAATTTGGGACTAATTAGTTTGCAGCTCTCCGGCCTCACAAAGGAGCATCAGCACCTGGTGGACTCTGTTTGCTGAAGCCTTTATGAAATGGGAACACGTTGCTCTTTCATCTCGTTGCACAAATAATTAGAATAACTTCGCCAGAGTCCCCTGGGATGCAGTTTGTGTGAAAAACACTTCCCTGCAGTGACTGGCTGCTTTGGCAGCCAGTACAGAGGAGCTGGAGGGGCTGAGACCTCTCTTGCCTGTGGACAGTGCCAGCCTTTCCTCTGTATCCCTGTGGGCTCCAACCTTTCTAATCCAATCCCTCTAATCCTTCCCTGTGTTTCAGAACTGTGTCTCTCCCAGAGATCAGCTGAAAAGAAGGGTGGCCCAGGATGACAGACTGTGTGTGTGAATGCAGGAGCTCCTCTAATGGCCCTTCCAGCTTTGTGGGCTGGGACATGGTGCATGCCCTGGTCTGGGGGACACAGGGGCCTCTCTGGGTGGTTCTGGGTCACCCCAAAAGCTCTGCACAACAGAGTGCTCAGTGCCCTCTCTTTGCTCTGGAGGACCTCAGCATCTCTGAGGCCAGAGGAGTTCAACAGTAAAGGTAACACCACCTGAGTCAAGTGATTCTGCACATTGCAAGGCTGAATCCCATTTCTGTCCATAAAGAGCAAGATCTTTGAGATCTCTCACTTATTTTCGGTGTGACATCTTGTCACAAACAAACGTGGAATGTTTCACATCTCTGGGATTTCAACCAGGAGCAGAATCCCCTCACACACATTCAATTGCTGCCTTGGGTGATAATTTCCCCGCCTTTAATGGATGTGCACATTAAGGTTGAGTTACAGTTGCTGTGGGAACTATAACTTTGAGTTTTATGATTCAAAAAGAAGAGAAAGAGTATATTTATATACTTTATTTTGCTTATGAATCAACATGTTAATATTGGTGCAATGGGAGATGAAAGAGAAACAAACTTCTAAACAGAAAGCGTAACATCAAACACTGATCTGTTTGTTTTCCCTTCTGCAATGCTCCTCTAACAGGCAGAATCCCCACAATAAAAAGGAAAAAATTACAAACTAGGAAGCACACAAAGTGGAGGAAGGAAAGCAACAGACAGATGAGAGGTTAAATGAAGTTGTTAAGAGATAAAATGTTTGCACTTACCAGCCACAGGTCGCCACACGGCAGGAACCTCAGTGTAAAACCAGCCAGTAACTCGAGACCCTGAGATTGGCAAGTCCAGGACTTACTGTGGGCAATTCAAATCACGGTGCTGCTGTTCAGGGGAGTTCTGGGGATGCAGGGAAACAAAACAGACACCGAAAAGCACATCAGGGAGACCTAAAATCTGTTTATGGTGTCTCTCTCCCACTGCCCTGGGGGAGCTCACGGGTTTGTGAATTTAAAGCAGAAAGGTTCATTCCTCACAGGCTCAGAGGAGCTGGAACAGGTTTGTGGGAGGCTCGAGCAGAAGGCTGCATTACATTCCCATTTTCCATGTCTCAGAATGAGGAATCTGGTTTTGGTCTCGTCCTGGTGTTAAGTCAGGAGGAACTTTCTTCAAGTTAATGGTGTTAGATGGAATAAATCAGGAGTAATGGGGGAGAACCAGGCTGGGCAGTGTACTACACAGTGAAACCAATCCTGTGTCCTAGTCACGAGCTGCTGTGATGTAGAATCTAAAGCACATTCCATGTACACCCAGCACCTTTCTAGCATGGCTACTTCTGATGAAGCCACAAAGTTATCTTTTTTCAATTTCTGTCTAATTTTAACAAATACAAACCCTTCCCCTCTCCCAGCCTACAGCTACTCCTTCACTGGTCACGCTGCCTCCTGTGATTTAATTTGTTATTGATTTTCGCTGAGGCGGTGTCCGGAACGGAAGCGAAGCAACCCAAAGCACAAATCACTTATGAAAATTGTGACCAGCCTCTTATCAGCCTGCAAAGATGATGATTAAAAATGACTGGAAAGGCAAAATCAATCAGGCCCCTTCAGAAAGTTGTTTGGGTACACGAAAACAAAAAGCAAAGATTAGCAATATTAAAATCAGATTCTTTCAGCAGCTTCAGCTGCTCTCCCGTGTGACAGAAATAGCTTTGTTTCCCAAACACAGAGCAGGGATTTATTTCCTCAGCAGACAGTGATGGCTGAGGAGGAGTCATTCCAGTGTGTCAGATAAATAACGTGTGTTTCTAACATTATTTTGCACTCCAAAGCTCACAAAAGTCCTGGCGGCCTTCGGGACAATAAATCCAGAGAGCGGGTTATGGATTTAACACTTTAGCTCCTGGATGGCTGCTGTGGGAGAGATGTCAGCTGTACCCAAACATGTCCCTGCTCGGCTGGGCTCGGACCCCGCTGTGCTGGAGCCTCTCAGAACCCTGCATGGAGCTCAGTTACAGCCCCGTGGCCTCATCCCAGCACAGCTCCTGCTGGGGTCAGGCATGATTCCAGTGGGGTGTTCACAGGGTTGCTATTTTCCCAAGAGCACAGCACGTGGATATGTATAGATGTAACCTCAGAGAAACCTTGGGAAGCAGTGAGGAATTAGCACACACACACAGAGGCATCTGACTCGTGCCAGCATTTAGTGACTCACCTGCTGCAGCCCAGGGTCTCCCTCAGGACTTACTGTCAAGGTCCTGCGTGGGGATAAACTGTCTAAATCCACCAGATTCACTGGCAATGCACAGGCCACACTGATCTACACCATGAGAGCTGGGAATTGTGCTCTGAGATGGAGCTGGGGGGTTGCTGACTGTGAGAAAGACCCCTCCTCCAGCTCATGTGGATGTGATGTGGTCTGACAGAGCAGGTGACTGCAGGGGGAGAAATCCAGCAAGATCTCTGCATCTCCTCCTGTGAGCCATGAGCGAGTTTTGGGCAGGCCTCTCCTGTTCTTCCCTGTCAAATGTGCTAGTTCTGCATTTCCATTACATCAATTATGGGCACTGCAAATATTTGATTTCAGGGGAACGTGAAAGGAAAGGAAACTACTCCTCCCTGGCTCAGGGTGGGCTGGATGTGAATCGGGCTGGGGAAGCAGCTCTCCTGGTTTGTGGATGAAACCCCATGAATATGCACGAGACTGTAATTGGCTCCCACACGTAACCAAGGTGCCTGAAGGCCCAGGCATCCTGGCTAATTGTTGTAGACAATTAATAACTCAGATTCTACTAATTCCATATCGCGCCGTGCAGCTCATTACAGGAGCGGAGAGTGAGACTGTCTGCAAAAGCTGCTGGGAGAGAGGGAGGGCTGGGGGACCCCAGCACAGGGGCAGAGAAGGTCACAGCTGGGCTGGCACCACTCTTGGCTCAAACAGCAGCAAAGTCACAGCCACAGCAGGGGACAGTGACAGTCTGTCCCTCAGCCTTTGGCTGAGCTCTGGAGTCACAGCGAGGGAGAGCTCTCACCCTGGAAACAGGAGCTGGATAATGAGTCTGTGGGTTCAGTAAAGCACACAGCAGATCAAACCACACCCTTGTGCTGTGACCCAGCTTACATAGAGACTTTTCTTGTGGTGGCCTGAATCCCATAAGTCAAAAACGTAATTGGACTCCCCTGTGTCCCACCCACAGGGATCTCCTGCAAATTGGGCGACTGCTGGTGGTGGGATGAGACTTCCACGATACCCTGCCACTAAACTGAAGTCTCCTTGAGAGGAAACACCAGGAATTGCAAGAAGGGGATGTGGCAGCTCCCCAGTTTGCCCTGGAATAGATGTGAACTGTGGATGTGGGAGGACTCCTGCTGGCATCCAGCAGGCCTGGAAGCGCTCTGGGAACGCTGGAATCTCTCTCGAGCCAGAATGGTTTATAAGCATTCTGAGCAGTGATGGACCCTGGTTTTCAGAGCCTAATAAACCTCCCTTTTGCTGGGTTTAATGCACTTGTCACAGCAGCATCCATCAAAAGTGAACAGCACCTGGCAGAGTGCAGCTCCCTGGTGCTTGAGTGCCCAGGAAATGGATGGTGCTCCAAGCCAAGGCTTTGCAGGATCACATTACATCTGGAAGGAACTGATTTTTTATGGAGTTCCAACAAACTCCTCCATTAGCTACCTCTCCCTTCCCCTTCCTCCAGCATTCCTGCACTTGGGCTTGCTGGGGCTGTAACTGCACAACTTCAGGGGCTTTCTGTCTCTGACTCCTATTTTATCTTTCTCCTTTTTCTTTCTATTATTATTTTTCCTTCCTAAGCAAGTTTCTTCTCTGCAGCTTTTCTATCCATCTTGCAGAAGTTCTGTAGCAGTGATTACAGGTACCAGTCCTATGCTGTAGTTTCCATCTTCTGTTGTACCATTTTTTAATTCCCTCACCTGCATCCTTCACGCTTTTCCTCTTTTGACTGTTCTCATTCCTGCACCCACATATTCCCCTGTTTTTTTCCCTTTCCCTCCTGTTCTTTTGGACAGCCTGATCATGGCAGAAGAGGTTCTGCAAGACCACAGTCAGTCCTGTCTCTGTGGGCTGCAAGGAGCTCAGTGTCCAATACCTGATGCCTGGGCTTGGATTACAAGGGGATCCTGGAAGACATCCTGGATGCCCTGTGTTGGGTCAGGGTCATGTGAGCTACATTGGAAGGTTATAGACATCCAAATAACTGCAATTCTAAAAGATAACTGCAGGAGAAAAAAAAAGGGAAATAATTATAAATGAACGAATGCAACAGACTGCTGATGGGCACTGGTGGAACTTTAATCTCTGGGCCTTATTAAAGAAAACACATCCACACCACCCACCAGCTCTGGCCATTCTCACTGCTTTGCCATCTGTTGCAGGATGGATGGATGAGCAAAATTTCCATAATTTGCAGAATGTCCTCATGCAAAGCGCTGTGGGGATTCTGCTGGTGGATTCTGGTCTTACAGCTCTGAGGAGACAAAGCTGGACATTCACTGTATGGAGGAGGCCAAACCACTTCCCAGGTAACTCTTTCTCTTTGGAGTTTCAGAACTTGCAGAACTTTTCCAGAATTTTGTCAAAATCTCCTCATTTTTCCCCAGGGACAACGAATTTCCAAAACATCCCATGGACTGCAACTTCAACAAAACAATTCTCTGCCAGCACCTGAGGCAGTCAGGGAAGCAAAATAAACAAGTAAAACCCAAGCCACACACACAGCTTGAGCTTAATGCAAATAAATCACAGAAGTATTAAGTTCAGTTCTAAATCTCTCTCTCCATCTTCCTGTCTTTCAGGCTGTCTGTTTCTTGCCTAAGAATGTTTTATCAATCTGCCAATCTGGGTTTATGCACAGTTTAGCTTTTTCCTGTGTTTTTTGTGAGTGCTTCCCTGCTTATGCTTCTTACTTTACCTTTCTACCAGTAGCACTGTGTTGGTAAACAGGGGCACACCACCAAAAGCACCTGCAAAAGATGCTTTTCCAGCCCCACCTCCCAGGGGCTTTTCTCCATTTTGAGGGCTCTCTTGCAGTGATGGTTCTAGTTCTCATCTACAGCCTGCACTGCTCCTCACTTCCACACTGGAGGCAGCACAGCTGGGTCTGTCCCCACACACCCATCCCTACATTCCACAGCCTTCCAGTGGGACCCAAACCCACTGACTGTGGCAGGAGGGGCTCTGGTGAATGATGTGGAGCCACCACAACAGGCAGAGCTGGCCCGTCAGGGGCTGGAGGAGCACCTGCTTTGCAAAAGGCAACCACATCTGCCTGCCTGGGCTGCTCAGACACACAGGGGGCCCCTTTCCTTGCCCCCTCAGAGAGAACCAGCCCAGTTGTTTGGCTTCCTCACCGAGGTAGATCAGCCTTTCTCCCACATCAGCAGTTCAAGCATCGTGTTCAGACGGAGATTTCTGCACAGGGCAAAATGCAAAGCTGGACTGGGAGTAGATGGAGGGTTTCAATTATGCTCCATTTGCTCAGGGTATGAAAACAGCACAGGCTTTTATTCTGTTTCATCATCTAAGGCTGGATGCTTGTCTTGGCTGGGCAGAAGGACCCCGGGATGAAAGGCACACTTAGCTGCTCAGCTCCCCAGCAGGGAGATAACTCTGTGTGTGCTGGTTTGGAGGGGGACAAAAGATTAATCTGCCAAGCAGGTACCACACAGAGCTCCCTGCCAGGGGGTGTTTGAATAGACAGGTAATAACGAGCCGTATGCTCCACTGCTCGGAACTGGCCAACCTTTCTGAGGTCAGAATGGGACAGCAGTGATTTATAGCACCAATGAATTTCCTTTGTAATTTCTCCCCCTCCCCCCTTAATTTTTTTTCCACAGTGGTAACATTAACGGGAAAAATACCTGATATAAATGTGTGGAATTTGAATGACATCTTCTCTTGCATTAATCATTAGGCTGGGATGTGCCCTGAGTTTGCTGTGTGCACTCTGGAACATTTCCCATGTATTGTTCAGGGCAATCTACACCAAGAGAGGAAGAGTTGATTTCAAATTTGCTTGCAAGGACTTTCTGACCTAGACCCTTCCTAGGTATTTTCTGTTTTATAGGGATTTTTTGCTCTCTGGTAATTTGCTGACCCCAGACTCACTTTTACAAGCTCTCCTGGTTTTTTTAACAGCTGAAGAGGTGGGTAAGGTTTCCTGGGTTTCCAAAGTGGTAGTGGTTGTGCACCTTTCCTTCAATGTGTCAGTGGGTTAGTTTGACTTCTTGTCCTCCTTTTTTTCCTAATTCTTATTCTGTTCTGCCTTTCTGGAGCAGGCATTTCTCCCCCCTGACTCTCAGAAGCACTTTTCTACTGCCACTACCAATATGCAAAACTTTCTGATCGTCACCACTGCATAGTTGGTGGAAAAGGAGTCAGAAATGATGCTCTGCTTAAGTATATTCTAATTACTTCAAAAACGAATCTCTTAAACCATAAATATTTCAGCTTAAACTAATATATTTTGGTTCCAGTCAGTGCCTCTTAAAGATTTGTTTCCAGTGAAGAGCTGAAATGTTCTGCTGGTACAGTAGAGCGTTTTTTGAGAAGCTCTTTATTCCTGTTTACATATCTGGAAATAAATGGCCAAGTATGAAAAGCCTTGAGCACTCACAGGGTTTCCTACATGTAATGGGAGCTTCAAGTCTGATGCTCAGGGGTTTAAACATAGATTTTGGCATCTGGATTTGAACCTATTGGAATTTTATGATTGGAATGCCCTGACTTTTCCTCCGTGTGCCTGCTTCTTCTTGCGGTGTGTTCCTCCTTTGGGATCTTGCCTTCATCAGAGAAATAATTTCTGAAATGCATCAGAAGACTCTGAGTGATTTCTGTCTGCGACACAGAGCAACTGAGAGGACCTGAGACTTCTGCTGCATGAAGGTCAGGCAGCTGCTGGGGCCTTTCTGCCAGTGAAAATGCAGTTGAAGAGCTCAGTTAACAGCTCTCACTCCATGTGTTGAGTGGATGCTCAGGGGACTGGTAATGGAATATGGCACTCTTTGCCTCTGCTTTACCAGTTATTATTCTCTCTGGTGGGTGATAAGTGAAGGCTAGTGCTGGCTGACGGTGATTTTTGGCCTCCTTGACGTGACCTTGTGGAGTGAACTCAGTTTCTAAATGCTGGATTCTGCAGCCTTCCTTCAGTGCTGTACGTGGGGATGAGCTTTAGCTGGAGGGCAGGAAAGGAGGTGAATCAGAAGAGTTGAACAGTTGCAGAGGGGCTTCTACAGATGCTGGGGCTCAGTGGGGGGAGCAGCTCTGTAGAAAGACACAAGGCCAAAGATGAGCTATGGAATAGGAACAGGAAAAAGAGTTTGAAGGGTTGAGCAGCATCTGCCACAGGAAGACCATTAAGAACACGGCAACACTACCCCAGTTCATCGATCCCTGCAGGAACACAGCTGCTGTATTAGTCCTGCTGCCTTCCACCTCAGAGTGGCCTGTAATGTACAGTCTCACCAGGAGGCACACAAATGGCCTCATCTCTCTCCCCTCCCCTGTGTCCTGTGATGAGAATACTGACATGGAGGAAGGAATGTCTTGTTCAAGGTTGCACAGTGAGTTAGTGGCAGAACTGGCTGGGGACAAGCCTCAGGGCTTCCTGCCCTGCATCCACTGTGCATTCACTGGCACGAGGCAGCTCTGCAAATCCCACACTCATTACAATACAATAAAGCTCTGCTGCATGGATCTGTTGTTTTTTTGTTGTTGCTGTTGGGTTTTTTTTTTTTTCAGAATGTCTCTCAAAAACCCAGGACTGATTTGCATTTTAAACCCACCAGTTACAGCCCAGGAAAATGCGATTCAGGAGTTCCTGGAGCTCAGGAGCAGAGATGCTCTCTCCGTTTTCCTCTCCCCGTTCCTTTGCCTGAAATGTATTTTTGTCCAAATTGCACAGTACTTACTGCTAATGTTTATGCCATGAATATTCATTGCATCCTGGGGCTCCAAGGCTCCAGTGGGAAGGGGAGCACAGGAGGCACAGCAGCCCTGATCCTCCTACACTCCACACACACAGGGTAGAGGCATCGGGGTGAGAAGGCTTGTTTGGTTAGGGCGTGAGCTGTGGGATACTAATGCAGTCTGGAAGTCTTTGGGGAATGCTGGTGAAACTCCATTAAACAGTGCAGTGGAGGCCTTTTGAACAAACAGCTTCCATAAAACCATTAGCTTCCCTTAATTGCGAGGAAAAGGCCTCACACGCAGCGGGGGTTTGGAACTTCAGAACACTCTCTGTCTCTCTTTACATCTGTTTCTTTCTCTCTGGCAATCTGCAGATGGACCTTCCTTTTCCAGAAAGCCTCAGGACTGGGGGGAACTCTTCCTGCCCTCAAAACTGTAGGGTTTTTGCCTGTCAGCAGCAGGGATTTAGGTTTCCATGTGTGAATTTACTCAGAAGAGCTTCGTGTCCTGTGCCCTGTGCCTGAGCAGGGGCAGCTGCCCACAGCAGGGCTGGGACACCCTTCCCTTTTCCTGATGTGGCTGGAGGCTCCCGGGCTCACTGCTGTTCAGATGGTGCCATCTGGCTCTCACAAAATATATGAGAAATGTTATCCAATAAAAGAGGGGGCTGGCTGGCTGTGTGCCTTCACCTCTGCTCTTTGGGGAAGCGATTGTTTCTGCATCTGGGAAATGTTTAACATAATTTTTGAGTACTAGTGTTGCCTGAGTAAGGAATAATAGGCTGGCAATTTGAATTCAGGCCTGAATCAGTGGTAACTAGAAGCTATTTTGCTTGGGCAGGGCAGGGCTGAGGTTTATAAACACACAACACATAGAAATAGCTTGTGATGTGGCTTTGTTAGTTTTATGGACAGATAGGAAATATCCCTTTCCATGCTGTTCTGTCAAGCAGGATGTTTGGGTTAGGAAAGATAAGGAGAGAAAGTCTCAGTTCTCTGACAGGAAGACACTAGGAAAAAAGAGCACAACTTCAAAAAGGCTGAGGGAGGTTTCTCTACAGATAATTTTGTCCCCACTCCCTGTTTTTTTAATATGAAAATATACTTTATCTGCAGCTCAGCATCCTTTAGGGATTGCCCCTGGGAGCTGAGGGGGGTTGGATGTACCTGCAGATTCTCCTGGGACACTTTGCTGGCAGCTGATAAAAGAGAACCTCTCTGGCTTTAGGGGCTATTGGCCTTTCTTCCTGGGTTTCTCCATTATTTTCTCTCTGCTTTATTAAGCTTATTGGTGTGTTCAGCCTTCCTTTGAGCCCTGGCTGAGATTGGGCCCACAGACACAGGTCCTTGGCCCTTTTCCTTGCACCCACAGTCACTCATGGACAGCGTCACCCTTCGATCCAGACTCTTCTAACGCCAAGCACAGACTCATATCCATGTACACAAATCCTGTGTGTGCTCCAGGGCTGTGCTGACAGACTCTGCATGTGCTCATCCAGACACACTCACATGGAGGCATTTCTCCACCCCAAGCCATGGTGTTTGACAGGGGCTCAGCGCTCAGCTCTTGCCCAGCCCTCTCTGCTCTGTGCCTGGCTGGGACAAACTCGAAAGCCTTTCGGGCAATCAGGCAATAACAGACCTTGCAGAAGCTGAAAGTCCCCCAGATAAAATTTACAAGGCCTAAGAGAGCCTGCCTGGCATAATTTAACACTTTAGTAATGAGCACCTGGACAGGAAAGATTGCTTGGGTAGTTTTATTCTGCAAAGACGAGCAGACAGAATTTCAAAGAGGGGCCATAAATACAAGCGAGCGGAATGGCCGGCGGTGCCCGGGTTTGGTGTGGAAGGCAGTGGTGCCGAGGCTGTGAGGACATGAACAAAGGGGAAGGTGTTTTCATTCAGCTTCCCAACTCCAAAAGGCACCCTTCAGCCAGGAATGGCTTTAGGGACAGCAGCAATGAAAAGAGACTGAAATCACAGAAGTTGCCACGGAGCAGGACTGTCAGCCCTTCCCATCCAGGTGAGTATTCCTTTACAGAGCTTTCTGAGTGCTGTGCAGCCCCCTGTGTGTTCATGGAGGTATGTTTAGTGCTGAATGTGGCAGTCTGAGCATCTCTGTATTGACAGGGAAAGGCATATCCTTCATGTATCTATCGTAGGTGCCAACACAGCAAGAGAAAATTCTAGTTCAGCTGCGGGCTAACGCAGCTCTGCGGGGTGTGTGTGAAGGGAGGAGAAGGAAACCCATGTACAAGTTTTAAAAGCTGAAGCTGTCAGGTTGATGTACTTGTGCGTGCAGAGAAGGGATGGCAACAGCTCATCTGGGAGCAGTTTTGGCAGCAGCACTTTGTGTCTGTTTGCCCCTGTGTGCTGTGTTTGTGCAAAGAGGCGAGTGGGGGGCTCCCAGGGTGGGTGGGTGTCTGTCTGTCTGTCTGCACCTGGAGGGCTGTCAGAGCCACTGCTGCAGAGATTCCTGTCACTGTCTGAGTGCTTGTACCAGCGCTGGTGATAACTCCTGCAGTCTGTGGGCTCTGCTGAGTGATTGATTGAGCACTGTCCCTCACATCAGCGTGGGCTCCACTCCCAACACCAGCAAAGTTAGAAAAAGCAATTTTTCCCCTTTACTGCAGGCTGCAGTTTTCGACAGAATAGCTAACCCCTCACCATTACCTTCTCTGCAGAGACCTCCATTACTGGCAGGAGTGCTCAGAGCCGGTGGAATGCACTTTTACTTCAGGAGCCTCATTAAATTTGCATTCCTTGGAGCCCCACAAGGAAGATGATGGTTTGGCTTTGTCTGCCTGGCTTCCTGTTCACTTTGGGTGATGCATCAGAGAGAGCTGCTGTGCCTTTGACACAGCTGCCTGCCCACAGACACACTCAGGTGATGGGCCTGTTTTATTGTGCTTTCTCTTACTGACTTGACAAATCTATCTGAAAACTGGGGTGAGGGATATTTTTCCTAAGCAACAACCATCAACACTCAAATAAGCGAGAATATGGGGTAAAGAATGTAGCTTAAGCTACATTACAGAGTTAATGTAGCCTGATTAAAAGCCATTCCCACCAGGTAGTTGTTTAGCAACAACCTTCCTCTTGCAGGAATCCACATCACAGTAACAGGTCACCCCGGTAAACAGGCCAAGGATGGAGGGAATGTTGTTCTCTGCCGGCCTCCAAAGCCAGAGTGAGGCACAGGAGAGCACACAATAAATGAATGCAAGACCGTTGTATCCAGCACAGTAATTAAGAGGCCGTCTGTCAACACTAAGTAAAGCCCCTGTACTCAGGGATGTCTTTATCAGAGACATCCCCCTTGAAAGCCCAGGCAAGGGCAAGGCAAGCTCGATGACCAGCTGTGCAGAATGCCTTGCTGCACGAGGGGCAAGCGTGAATGTAGAGAAGATTTTCTGTAGCGCCCTAATTAACAAGTCTTGCTGCCTCCCCTCCTTAATTCAGGGGTTGTTGCCGCATATCTCTGCAACTGAACGCATGGAGATGTCACCTGTAATAGAGCACTTATTGGTGGCGTGGGTACCAGCGAGTACCTGATGAGTCCTCCCCAGAGCAGTGCCAGCCAGGTGCTGCAAAAGTTGCTGGCAGTTTCTGTCCCAAGACGCTCCCGGTCCCGGCGCGGTGGCAGAGCCGACCTCCCACGCCCAGTCCAGACCCTGTCACAGGGGGCACCCCTATCCCTCTCCGAACGGCAGCCTGCAAACCCAGCGCCCCCTCCGCGGGCGGGCAGGGCAGTCCCGGGATGGAGCCGTGCCCCGGAGGGACCACGGGCAGCACCCGAATCTCCCGGCCCCGGCGGCCGCTCCGGTCCCCGCCCTCTCGGCTGGGGAGCCGCGCGGGGGCCGGGCGGGCACCGAGGGCCGTTCCCAAGCAGCGAGCCCGTCCCCCCCTGCCCGGCGGCGGCCGAGCGCCGCCGTGGAGCTGCCCTTCCACGGGGGCTGCCCTTCCACGGGGGCTGCCCTTCCTCCCCCCTGGGGCTGCCCGGCCGGCGGGGCGGGGGCCGC
This sequence comes from Lophotriccus pileatus, assembly GCA_035583135.1. Classification (NCBI taxonomy): domain Eukaryota; kingdom Metazoa; phylum Chordata; class Aves; order Passeriformes; family Tyrannidae; genus Lophotriccus; species Lophotriccus pileatus. The sequence continues at coordinate 2,353,839 of JAWWES010000055.1, forward strand.
GCACGGGGCACGCTTTATAGCGCGGTTTTATAGCGCGGTTTTATAGCGCGGCCGCAGCGCCGCCCGCAGCCCGGCGGGGCGGCGGCAGCCCCGGAGCTCCGCACCCCTGGGCTCCTCATCCCTGCGCTCCTCATCCCTGCGCTCCTCATCCCTCCGCTCCGCATCCCACCGCTCGGCGGCACCGCGGTGGGGCTGTCGGCCGCCCCCGGGGTCGCCGGGCCGGGCCGGGCCAGCAGCGGCCGCGGCGCTCGGCGGAGCGGCGTGAAAAGGCGGCGGCGGGGCCGGGGGAGGGCGGCGGGACCGGGACCGCGACCGCTGCTCGCCGCTGGCGCTGCAGAGGCACCGGCACCGCTCTGCCCGGCACCGGTACCGCTCTGCCCGGCACCGGTACCGCTCTGCCCGGCATCGGCACCGCTCTGCCCGGCACTGGTACCGCTCTGCCCGGCATCGGCACCGCTCTGCCCAGCATCGGCACCGCTCTGCCCGGCATCGCTACCGCGGGACCCGGCTGTGCCCCGGCATCGCTGCGAGCCCTCGGCTGCTGCCGCCCGGCCGGGCGGAGGTGAGTGATGCGCTCCACGACCCCGGGGCGGGAAGGGGGTTGTTGTTTTGGGGCGCTGTGGGCACAGCCGTCTCCCGCGACACCGTCTCCTCGGTGCCCGCCGCCGGCCCCCGGCGCTCGGCTCTGCCCGGGGGGGTGACGCGGGGTCGGTCGGTCCCTGCTTTGGGCAGCACCGCTGCAGTCGCTCCGCTAGTCACTTTTTTTTTTGTTTGTTTTTTAAGCCCTCCGTTCCCTCCTCGCCCCTCTTTCCTGCCCCCCCCACCTCTTTTTTTTTTTTTTTTTTTTCCTGGGAATCCAACAGCTAAATCCCTCAGTTGTGTGTTTAGCCAACTCTCCCTGGAAGCTCTGGAGAGTTCATGAATATGCACAGAGAGAGCGTTTCTCGGGAGGCTGCCTCCATAATGAGCTGATTGAGCTGCGCCTGCAGCAGGGCTGTTCTCCTGGGGGAAAAGTTGGGCGCCAGAACTGAGCAGCTTTGTGTCCCCGGCTCCGCGGAGGCTTGGCCGGCCTCCCTGAGGAGGAGCAGAGCCAGCGGGGCGCTCGCCACGCTCGGGGATGGCAGCGGGTCCAGCCAGGAGGGATCCTCGCCTTTGACAGCAGTTGTGTCCGCTGCTGGTCCAACAGCTGTAAAGAGCATACCTGGCACACGTGAGGTAACCTTCCTGTTTTATACTGGCTTGTGTAGAAACGGACTTTTCCTGCCTAAAAACCTCATACCGCTTAATAAGGACATTACATTGCTTAGCAACAGTCCCGAGTGCAGCCTGGTCCTGGGCCCTCGCTGTTCCAGGTGGTCTCCAAGGACATGGCAGCAAAACACCCGGATTCCTGGAGAAAATGAACTCTTCTCCATTCTTTGCTGTTTGGGGATGAGATGACCAAACCGAAAGAGTTTGGGGCTGGTTGCTACTGCCCGGGTGTTTAAAAGCACTTGAGAGGGCGGGAGCTGAGTATAACTGAAAAACTTTGGGACGGGCGGAGTGAGCTGGAGGTGGCTGGTCCCTCGGGGATCTGCCTCGCTGCTGCGTCCCGTGTCACCTGAGCCTTTGTTTTGTGCACAGGCATAGCAGTGTGCTGGTTAGCAACCTTCCCTCATGCAATTATTAGATAGTATTTTGACAGCAGTGCAGAGTCCGTTGGGATTTAATGTAATATGCAGCAAATAAGTTCCTCTAAAACAAGGCTGATGCATGCCCTCGTCTGCTGCTGCAAGACAGGCTTTAGTTAAGTGGGGTGAGGACTTGTGTGTTGAAAGAGAAGTACTTTTACAATTCAAATGACGGAATAAACACACAGACTTTTTGCTCACAAAGCCACATGCTGATACACATAAAATCTACGACCTTAAGGGCTCAGGTTTTTCTTAAAACAATTTTCCCATGAAAATTTGGGTGAGCTTTTGAAACTAGCTATATATTCTCCTCAGAACAACTTTGCTCGGGGACAATATTTTCCCTCTCTTCCTCCCCAACAACCTTGTGAAGTGTTGATAAAGATATTATCCACAGCATCAGCTTCCTTTGATTGCTCTTTTAGGCTGTGTGTCTAGATGGAAACCTAGCAACACAATAACTATATTGAAGGGAGATGTTTTAATAGCTGCACTTCTTTTATCGTCCTGGGTGCATCTTCAGAAGTTGGACTCATCAAGACAGCCTCTTTACCCCTCAGAGCCTTATAGTTTGATTCCCTAAGCCTGGAATAAAACAGACCTGAGCTGGAGAAAAAGACAATAAAGATGGAATGGAAATGCTTAATATGATAAAGATCCATTCCTCCCTTCTTCTTGCTGCCCCTGTGAACACCTGCTGTATTCCCACGGGGAAGATACTCCTCTATGGAAGGAGAATGCTTGTCTATAGGAAAATGATTCAAGGGGAAACTACCCATCAGCATTTGTGGCTATTTCACTTCAAGGCTCGAGGGGAAGGGGACAAATGGCCCAGAGCAACGTGTAGCAGTGTAATATGTGAGAGCCAGATTGGCATTTGGGAAGCAGCACCAGAACCGTTCCAGTCGCCCACGGTGGCGAAGATCGTGATTCAGTTTCTGCAATGTTCAGGGCAAATTCCTCCTCAGGGGTAGGAAAAAAACCAAACCACAACCCCAAGCACCAGCTTAAGTCACTGACGCAGAGTAGGGCACTGGTAGAGAGCCAAAGTGACAATATCCGACTATAATTTGGGGCACAGGAACGAGGGAGTTCACACTGGTGAAATTGCTGTTAGTTTTCAGGTGTTTCAGGGGAGAATGTGTTTGCTAGGTGCTAAAAACTCCCTCAATACCTTGCGTGTCCTTGGCTGCACCTCCCAAGATCTTGTGCTTTTTCAGAATTAATGAGCTAAACATCACAAATGCGTTTTTTGTCAGGCCGATAGAAGACGTGGTTAAGTTCAGGAGAACTTTGACTCCTGTAAAAAACGGTCAGTTGTGTTTTAAACAGGCTGTGTTGTGCAGGGAGTTCATGGGGATAGCTGTGGGGTGTGTGCAGGTAACAGCACGAGGGGACAGGATCTGTGTGCTTCGGTTTGGCACTGGGGGGTAGGGGAGGGGTGCACACGGTGTTAACATTTTGCATCCAAAAAACCCACAGCACATCTGAAATCCTCTTGTGATGCCAGTGCTCCGAGATAAGTGCTGCTTATACAAAGACTTGCCTGTTGGGTACAAGCACTTAATAAACAAGCTTGAGTGAAACTGGAGAGGGATAGGAGTTCGTACCCTGGCGGCATATGGAAAGTCTGGATAAGCTGTGATTTTTATTGCAGAGGTTTGAACGGGTCCTTCTGTGAGTCCCAGGGTCTCTGGGTGATGCTGTGTGGTCTCTGTACATGGCAACATGCAGTAAATCCCAGCAGGACTCTCTTCAGCACAGAGCATTTAGGATACAGTTGGTTTAATCCCCTAATCGTATCAAGAACTGACATAAATGAGAACTGAACAGATTAATTCCTTTTTTGAAAAATCAACCCCCCTTATATTTCTCAATGTAGTGCACAGGATTTCTCCCTTTGCTTACCTGATTGGCTTATTTATCTCTTGATCCATTGTTTGTGCAGAGGAATCAGCCTATAGGTTTGGGCTCGGTGGTGAAAGGCACAGGTAATCGGCTCTGCTGTGATGAGAGTTTCTCTGCTGTTTGAGCAGCCTGAGGGGATTTCAGGATCAGAGCCAATAGTGTGGTCTGGGAGCTTGGTTAGTGTAGGAGCTGTGAGCTTGGCAGAGGAGGGCGTTGCTGGTAAGTGTGGGTGCTTGTTACCTGCTTGGTGACAAGTCCTGTTCACTTTTTATTCCTTTTGTGCCAGTCAGGAGGAGGAGAACTCGTCCTTTGCCTTCTTCCTTTCCACACACCTCGCTGTTTCTCTCTGGAGGGACAAAGCAGTCCTCACAAGGCTCTGTGAATGTGTGGCCAGAGGCTGTGGAATCTGTTTTCAGACCTTGTGATGAAGTTGAACAATGAAATATTAGTTTCTAGGAGTCCCTCAGTCTCTCCCCTGTGATACCACAGAGCAGGCTATCTCTTTAAATGATTGATTTCACACAGATTATTTGAGTTCAGACATCTTGGTGCAGCTTTACCAGGGTGAATTTTCTCTCAGGTCTCTCCTTACTGATGCCTTTGCTGAGGGCTGGATCTGCCTCCTTGCAGAGCAGCACCTTATTTCATGAATAGCTCTGCTGCATTCGGTGAGACTGCTGAGGAGGAAGGTGCTGTGGTGCCTGTGACTCAGACTAATGCAAGTCAATTTAAAGGACAGATTAAGTGCAGTGTGAGTATGGATTGCAGTGTCTGGCCCTTAATGAATAATTCAGGAGTATGGAGGAGACAATGTAAGAGTTAAGTGCTTAATCCAGCTCTAGGAGAAGTCAGCAAGACACTTTCCATTGACCCCAGCCCAGGATATGTTTCAGGAACGTTTAACTAAGTGTGAGTTTGTAAATTGTCCCACTGATGGCAGTGAGCTACAACAACTGTCTGAATTAGCACCCAGCAGAATATTATTTATGACCCTCCTGCCTGTCAGACTGTCATTAACCATCCTCTGCAGCACCTGGGGGAAGCTTTCTGAGGTCTCAGCACTGCTACTGAGTCATGCTTTTGTAGTATTGGGAAACAGAAGATATTAATAACTGGAATGCCACACCATTAATGGGAGAAAGTACACACACAAAAGGGTTGGCAAAGCAAGCTTCAAAGGCTTAATTTTGGTTGCTCAGAGCTGGGGGTGGTGCCTTATTCTGGAAGAACAAGGCAACTGTCTGTGATATGGATTCCACCAGAACTGGCCACTCAGCATTTCACAGCTCAGGGGTCCAGCTGTGCCTGTTCCTGCCAGGGCCTGAGTGTGATCCACCTTCGTGGGGTGAATGTTCCCCAGGCACTGGAACTGCTCCTGGGGGACCTGCTGTGGTGGGGATGGCAGAGCAGCTGTCTTCTGCTGGTGGGAAGCAGAGGATGCTCTGCAACCACAGCTCTTGTCTTTCGCTGCAGGTCTGCAGTAACTGGGAATCCTGTCCTTCCAGCTGCTCCAGAGGATTTACTTTCCCATAAAGGTACAGTTGAGCACCAGCCATCAGCAGTGCTGCTTTTCTCTCATGATAGCAGCACCTTGGAGGGAGGCAGAGCATCTCCTCTTTCTTGTTGTAACTCTGGAAGCATAAGAATTGCTCTGTGCCCTTGCTCTGAGCCTGTGGATCCTGATGGTGCCACAGGCTTTGCTTGCCCATGGGGTGACAGGCACGCCCATGGCAGAGCAGGGCACCCCACACACAGGCTGTCCCCTGCACTGAAATTGGGGCTTCACAGATGCCTGACCCTGTTTTTCCTGTTTTTGAGTTATCTCTGCTTGCTGGGAGAAGAGGTTTGGGGAACAAGGCTGGGATACTTTCCCTGCCATCTGCCTTAAGGCAGCAGCCTTGAAAGCTGGCACAGTTAATTCCTGATCTTTGCCAAGCTCTGTTAATAGAGAACAGCTCCTCCTGAATAGAAAAGGCAGTTCATGTAACATAAATAGTGGAGAATGGGGAGAGGCCAATGTGTTTGCAGGGGGTGAAAGACATACTGGCAGTCATCTGGCTCTTAAACTGCTGCTGGCCTTGACTCTCTGCTGCTTTATGGGGGGAGAGTCGGGGGGGAGCATCATTTTTTCGCCTGGACTCCAGGCTGTGGGTGCTGTTGCTGCTGGGGCCTGGTTGTGTAGCTGCAATCTCACTCAGTCACGGCAGGGAAGTCACTTTGGATTTGTTGCTGGGAATGTTAACCCGGGATCTACCTGCTGAGATAACTACATGGCTGAGCTTGTTTGGGCTTCAGGGCATCCTGTCTGATGCTGCCACAGACTTTCTTCCCATCTTATTTTTGCATAGCAGAAATTTCTTTGACTCGAACACAGAGGAGGGTTCTGGGAGGTCTCTGAGCTCACTTGGCTTAGGTTGGGTAGCAAGTCACAGAGTCTCTGTGTCACTGTTAACTGCAGTTGTAGGGGGCCACTGCTGCTCCCCAAATGGCAACTAAAGCTGAGCAACATTAGCTGTAGCCTGTTTGGTTTGTATTTAGCTTCTGTTAAAGTCAGCAAAAGTAATGGCTGAGTTCCAGCAGAGCTGGAGCTAGGCTGTGGAATCCTGCTTAATTCATTTGTGAACTTGCATATAATCCTATCTATTTCCCTAGAGGAACAGGGAATTGGATCTGATAGGTGTTTGCAAAGGGTTTATGCAGTTTCTGGTATATGATGCACAAAGTGCTCTTTGCTCCTAGGGGGATATCTGTATGTTGACTGGTTTCTTGGCTCTGTGTTACACCCAGGAGCTGAGAATAAACTCCTTTGGAGTACTTATTAAGGTCTGGGGAGAGAATTTGGAAAAAAACCACCACAAAACAGCACCTAATCCTTTTTACTGCTCGGGGTACTGCTGAACATGCAGCACACTTGATTCCCTGAATCCAACCATTTCTCTTTGTTCCTCCTTTTTTAACAAGGCAAATGAATTCCTGCAGAAGACGGGGCTGCAAACTCAGATTTGAACTAGAGCCCAACAGGGCATTTTAAACATGTCTGAGATGTTCCCAAAGCAACCCTGGCTCCTGCTTGTAAATCAAACCTGGCCAAATCCTCTGTCTTCATATTTCCACTGCCACCTCTTTCCCTCCACCTCTCCCCTCACACACCCTCCCACTTGCTCTCCAGGGAACAACTCAGGCACCAGGTTTAATTTCCAAGCCAGTTTTTATGGCTGAGTTGAGATGGGAAGGTGGACAGTCCCACAAGAGCATGAAAGTGCCTCAATAAAACAGTGGGCTCTGTTTAAACTGAGGGTTGGGAGTCTGGACAATATAGACAGCAGCTTGTTTTGAAAGCTAAATCTGTTGTGCTGGGAAGCTCGGGTCAGTTCTTGGACCACGGAGAAAGCTGCTCCTTCTGGAGCTTCCTGCCAAGAGTTGCCATTTCCAAACTCTTGGGCACTGCAAGGTGTGCTCCTTCAGGACCCACAGAGCACCCATCAGTGCCTTGGATGCGCCCAAGTGTCAGATCTGTGGGTGTGCTTCTGACAGAGTGTCTCACCGCCAGGTGTGCGTGCTGCAAGCCACTTCTTTCCACAGCCACACTGAATTTTACTTGCAAGGCCATCCCTTCTCTTCCTCCTCCCAATCCTAACCCCTGCATCTCAGCCCTGTCACTTCACACAGGGCTCTGACAGGCAGTGAGTGGCAGCTGAGCCGTGGTCTGGGGTCCATTTCACTGGTGTCACTGGTGTCACTGGTGTCTTGTGCACAGAGCGTGGCAGAAACGCTGCAGCATCGTAGGGAGCTATAAAACACCGGCCTGTGACAACTGGAAACAAGATACATCAGCAGGTAAATGTTTCATCCCCTGTGGCACTGCTTAAGCCAAAGAAAAGAATCTTCATTCCTGCAAATCTGCTGCGTGGAACCAATTCCTTGGTGCAGGTTTCCTCGCAGTAACTGCGGAGTTCATAGCACGGGTTTGTGTGTAAGTGGCACCTGACCTCATTTAGATGCCAATAACAGAGAGCTCTACTGTGAGTAGCAGAGACAGATGAGATTTGGATGACATTTCCTTTACAGACCTCTTGCAGTTTCTTGTATTTCTGGTGTGTTGTGGGGGAGGTCAGTCCTCCTGCATCCAAATCTTGGCACACACGCAGCTAAATTCATTCCTGCGTGTGCACCACCTGCCTACATGCCCTTCTATTCTGTTATGTTGCGGATCCTGGTACTGTTTGCATTTCCATTCCTCTGGCTGGTTTGGGAAGTGCCTGCAGGGAGTCTGCTCCTTTACTCAGCCAACAGTCTGGTTTCCAGAGGGCCAGACACAGTTCCACGTCAGCACAGGGCAGTGGAGTGAGTCGCTTTGAAAATCAATTTACAAATGTCTGTGCAAAAATAGCCTGCATTTGCTTGTGGAGGGGAATCCCAGGAGGCTTTGGAACAAGGCATGTTGTGAAAGGATGGAAGACGGGGTTTCAGACTCCAGAATATGAGAGCAATTCAGAGCAGATGATGTAGATTTGCCCTGGGAAAGCTGGAAAAACCAATAATAGAGCCACAAATGTTTCCTTCTCTTCTTGTCTGTTTTAACTGCAGGACTTGGTCCTAACAGTTAACAAAAGTACCATCTCAGCCTGTGAAGGCCTGGCTGGAAGTGTGGGATGCAGTAAGGAACTGGGAACAATTGCCTGAAATGCTTTGATCCTTTGCCAGGTGGCAGTCCCTTGTCCCTTTGGGTTGGACAATTGCCACTCGTGAGCTGCTGAGCTTGTGCAGCTCCCATGGCTGTGAATCCCTGCACCTCTGGTGGTAGAGGAGGAACAGGGACAAGGGTGATCTCTGCCTCTTTCCTGAACTGCTTCAGATCACAGACCTCTGGGTCTGTGCTGGGAGGATGGAGAAGAAGGGAGAGAGAGAAGGGACATTGCTGCTGTCTCAGCTCAGGCCTGGTGGCCTAACCCTGCATCCTGGAGACACGGCTTCACTGGCAGTCTCTGGGAGCTGCTGCCAGCAATATTCCCCCCTGGCACAGGGACTAACAGGAACCAGCTCAAGCTGTCTCTTGTTTGTGTTGGGAAGCACCCTGGACTGTCCCTGAGATGAGTGTGTCATTAAAGGCTGTTTGCTTATCCTGAGACTCTGCCCCCTCCTCTGCTAATGGTCTGCAGGGCTGTGCTCACTGAGCTGTGGGCACATTTAATGTGAGTTTCTGCATGGCTGGTGCAGCTGGCAGTGAGCTTTTAGTCCTTGGACTGACAGGGGATCTGCCAACAGGCGCTGAGGCAGCTTGTCTCCTCTCCACATCCTCCCCTTCCCCTCAGGAAGTTTTCCTTCTGTTCTGAAAAACCTCGTGCTTGCCCAGGTCCTGCTCTGGAGCAGTGAGCCATGGCACTAGAGGCTCTTCAGCCTCTGGGTTTTTACACCTCTGCTTCCAGATTTCTCAGTGATCCTGGGAAGATGAAATAGCAGTGCTAATTAATCCGATTCCAGAAGCACCAGGTTTTCATGGGAGGAGGGCAGCTAGCTGCATCTGTCTCAGAGAGAGACAAGTGTGGGAGGTAAGGAAGACATACCTGCTCAGATCCCACTTCTTAGGCTGCTGAGAGCCAGCCAGCTACAAGCTGCTTTGTGAGTCCCTCCTGATCCAGCAAAAAGATTTCCATGCATTCTCAGGAATGAGAGGCCATGTCTGTGCCACAGACAAGCTCAGCTCAGTGCATGGGGCTGGAATGGGTATTTCTGCTGCTGCCTCGTTTAGGAGAGGGCTACAGCATCACTCACTCCTCTCTCATGCTGGTGAGTGGAAAGCCCTGCTGAAGAACTGAGTGTGGCTGAAGTGCCGTGGGAGCTGTGCCCTCAACACAGATTGCAGCCTCACAGCCTTCCTGTTGTGAATCTGGCATTTTCTGATGTCAGTAAATTATAGCAGTGAAAAAGCAAGACCTTTAGATCCATCAGAGTGATGCTGGGTAGCACCTGGAGCGAGACACTGTGACCTGTGTGACTGACACATGTGCAGATGGGACTTTGTGCCTCTGCCTCCTTTTCCTGGAAGGTCAGAGCACCACAGGCAGAGCTGGCTGAATGCAGACACTTCACCTGGAGCACTTGTAACGTTTCCTTTTAACCTTAATTGTACTTTTTCATGTTGGAGTGGCAAGAAGTGGAGACAAAACAGCTGCCTGTGCGGTGGTTGGCAAGAAGGCCTGGCAGCACAGGTTGGCATTCCTGGGTTACCTTTCCTATTGCTGCTCACAGAACCACAACCAGCAAAGAACCACAACGGCTGAGGGAAAGCAGCTCACATGCACCATGGGGAAGAAACTGTCCTCCTCCTTCTCAGTGATGAACTGGCAGCTTATGGGGAGACTCTGGAGAGGGGCCTCAAGGAGAGTGTGTTTTGATCAGTCCCAGGAGCAGTGTGCACACAAACATGCTATTTTTGAGCTGCAGATGGAGGAGAAAGCACAGCCAGCCCTTGTCTGTGTCCTTCCTCCTGCTCCAAGGAGCAGGTGTGGGGAGCAGAGTTGGAATCTGCCTGGGAATCCTGCAGCTGAGCACAGAGCGGTACCAGTGCCCACAGTGACGTAAACTGGGGAGCCTGAGCGCAGGGTGGAATAATAAAGGACTGGCAGGCACTGACAGCAGGACTTGGATTTCCTTTTCAGGGTGACAGTGATGTGGGAAGCTGGAGTTTATCTGAAAAACAGCAGCACACGAGCCTTGGGGATGGCAGTTTATGCCAGTGGCTTGGGAATTGGTCATTCCTCTCTGTGGCCTGAGATTCCTTCCTGCAGTGATGCTTCTTGGAATAATAACACAAGGCCCCGGTTTGTGGCAACCATCTGTGTTTGATGATCTGCAAATCTGAGCACAGGTGGGAATCCACACACCTTTAACAAGCTTGTTCCTTTGGGCCCCTGGCAGGGATCCAGGGGGCTTTTGAAGTCGGTGTCAAGGCACCCAAAGGCACCCAGCCAGCCCTTTACTTAGCAACAGCAACTGGCTGGGGCTCAGACAAAATCTAAGTAATTTTTGCAGTGGTTAGGTAAGTCATGTCACAGGCATATCAGAGCCTCAGCTTGCTTGTGTGCAGAAACCTGTAAGTGCCACATGCCTGAGTGACAGCAGAGCTTATCACCAGCACGAGCAAGTGACTGGAGTGGTGAACATGGCACAGGGCTGCAAGGCATGTTTCGTGAGATTATAACCAAGAAGCTGTCTTCTGACACCTACAGTCATTACTTACAATAACCAGAAGCAAATTATTTTATCAGGAAATTAATTTTCTTTGGCAGTGATGGGCGTGCCAGCGAAGTGCTCGTGCGGGTTTACCTCTGCAGCGATCCTGGCATGACAGGGCGCTGTGAACACGCGTGGTTTGATGCCAGCAAATGCCAGTGACCTTTCCCTCTGAAAAGTGCCAGTTTCAGTACTTTAAAGCAAGTGTTTTGGGGCAATTTATTGTGTCCTTTTGGTAGCATGGATGGTGCAAAATTGGCTCTCATTGTGGAGGTTGGATGTCCCTCGCCAGCATAAAGGTTATGTTGCACAGTGATAGTTATGGTTGATGTTACAGCTTGAATTATGCTCAGAGAACACAGCAGAGTTTGTGCTTTGGTGCACACAGCCCCCATCTTTGCCCCCCAAGAGATGTGGTATCTTGTGTGTCACACTAGGCACCCAAAACACGTGTCTACTTCTTTCTTCTCCCCCCCTGAGCTCCTGCATCTGTCAGACAAGGAGTACACCACCCCCTCCTTCTCCGAGATGCTGGGAGAAGATTTGGTTCAGCCCTGTTTGTTCAGCCCTCAGACTCTGTCGTGACAGGCAGTATTGAAAAGCTCATGAGGAAATTAATAATTCTGCCTGTGAGCCAGGCATGAGCGGCGTGCAGGAAATGAGGCATGAGACCACACGCTGAATGATGAGCAGAGAACAGGGGAGCGAACTGCTGCTGGCTTTGGGGACCATCATCCTCTGCATGCACTGGTGGAGGCCAGAGTCCTTGCCTTGGACACCGGGCTTGGAAGCAAAACTGCACTGCAAAGCATTTACAGAAGGGGGACAAATTAAGGATGCTGTGCCGGCCCTGAATCTGGCATTTCCTGACTGGTGAGTGCTTGACTTTGCAGCTAATCTTTCCACACTGTTTTTGGCATGCAATTATGAGTAGATCTAATCAGTGTTTGTCAGAGTCTGGAATAGCAGGCAGGTGCAGGCAGGAGATCCTCGATGTGACAGGCTGAGAGTGCTCCAAGCCCTTTGCCCCATCTGAAAGCTGGTCAGGAGACAGTAGAATCATTTAGGGTTGGAAAAGACCTTTAAGGTCATTAAGTCTGTTAGGTTCCTTCTGTTTCCAGCAGTTTTTATCTTAACCAGTGTGTAAAATTGCCTTTAGGGGGGAAGAGGGGTGGGACAGTCAGCAGTGGAAAAGGACACCTCAGTTGGAGGGGTGTGTGGAGGTCCTTGATTTCATAAAGCTTGGGAGATCAGATAATCCTCCGTCCTATGCACAACCCTATATTGTCTTGCTTCCTGTGGGCAAGTGGAATTACAGAGTGTAGAGCTTTAAATATATACCTTTTAAATTGTTTTGCTGAACTTCTCCCCCAGCAAACACATATTTATATCATTACACTGTAATTCCAAGAGCACTGTGCCGCTGGAGCATTCTGATGTCATTCTGATCTGCAAAGTGCCTGAGGTCTGGCAGTGTTTTTGTGCATCTTACCAAAGGATTTAAAGCAAGTGGAGAGGGAAATGCAAAGCACACAGAAAGAAAATGGATTAAACCCTTGTTGCTGTGTTGTGCTTGCAGCTGGAAAAGTGAACCTACTTAAGTAATAGAGGTGGAGCCAGCCCAGCCAGCAGATCAAACCAGTGCCTTTGAGCAGCATGTGCATCTCTGGGCTTGTGTCCCACTGAAACAGGCTCTGGGTTGTAGCCTCAGGCACAGGTTCATGGCTGGATTAAACCAATGTTTTGAGAAGTATTTTAGGAGATTCCGGCTGAGGTGTCCAGGGCCTGCTTTGCTTTTCCAGGAGTGCAACACCTCTGGAAGTCAGACATCCAATTAGAGGAAAATCGTATCTAGTTCTCCTTACAGTTTCATTTTCCCAGTCATGAAAGACAGTCTGCACTGGCAAAGGGCAACACCCCGTGCACAGTTACAGCACTCCAAGCAGTTACAGCTGTGTCCATAAAGGGAGAGCAGGGACCTGAGAAGACCCTTTCTGGTTGTGTTTTAAAATTATACTTCTAGATTAGTCTTAGTGATTTAAGCGCAGAGCAAGACTCTGGTGCTGAGTCTTGGTGTCCCTGAGCAGTCCTGCTTTAGTGTGGGTACATTAATGATGCCCTCCAGTTGTTCCACTCAACCTGAGCTGTGTCCAGTGTCCCCCAGCACAGCAGGGCCTGGGAGGCACCAGCAACTCGGAATCTGCGCACAGAGGTGGCTTTTGGCAGGACCTGGATGCTCTCAGGGTGATCTGGAAGCACAAAGGCTGCTTCTCTCCCTCTCAGCAGAACTTTGTGTAGCTAACAAAGGGGCCTAAAGCTGCCTTTGGTAGAAACTCCAGGAGTTTTCAGGAATACAAATAGGACCACAAAACCACTCTGCTCTGAAAGCTCTGCCCATGGGAGAAACCAGCATGAAGTTTAATTATTTTGTCGATGAGAATCTCCCGTATTATAGAAATTGTCTTTCCCTCCCCTTCTAGCCTGGTGCTTTCTTTCCTCTTTTCTTTCTGGCTCACTGATGCACAAGGCCCCCATTCTCCAGTAAGAGGGAGCAACTGAGTAATTGAAATGGAACACTAGTGAGGATTTTTTAATCTGAAAGTCAGCATTAATTAGTCGGGTCGGTTGTAATTAGCTTCCTCATCTGTCACTGCCTCTCTCCAACTTGCCAATGACTTTCTTCTATCCTAGATGTCACTGAAAAAGAACTGTCATGTGGGAGCTGCTTGGGTGTTTTTCCTGGTTGAGGTGCAAGTGAGTGACGATCCCTGGGGGGCTCTTGGGGCTTCAGCTGGATCCTGCCTGGAGGAAACCTGTTTGCTTTGGAAGGGGCAGAGGGAAGCCCAAGAAATCCGAATGCTTACCTCCCCAACCAGCTGAATCAGTGCCTGTCTCTAAAGAAATGGATCCAGGGCTCCCTAGGAGTGCTCTTATCCTCTGCTCCTTTCGCCTGGCACAGGCTAAGCTTGCTCAGGGGCGAGGCAGGGCTGCAGGATTATCCTGGAGTTGAAAAAGTAACTGGGCCACGATTCAGTGCTGGGAGTGCCTGGATAGCATGGGAAGTGGTGGAGGGAAAACAGGCCAAGCCCCCAAGTACAATTCAAGCAGAAAACATGCTTTTCAATCCCCTGCTGGCTGATTTCAGGGTTTATCTCTGCTGCTGATTCCGTCTGCGTGTTTTGGGTTGGATGAGCTTTCATCCTGACCCAGGCAGGATCTGAGGAAGGCAGCAAAGCCAGACGAGTCCCAAGGGCAGTGCCAAGTGTGCTGTGTCTGGCTTTGGAGCTGAATCATGTGGTAAAGTCCCTTGAAGGGGGTTCAGAGCTGTGGATGCAGGCACACCCCCCACACACACCCAGGGAGGCTTCGCTGTCAGGGACAGCCCAGCCCGGGTGCCTCCTGCCCTGCCCTTGCCTCTCTCCCAGGCCAAGTCTTGGTCCTTCCCTGACTCAATTCTCGTGTGAGTGTTTACAGTCTTGGGGCTTTCCCAGTGTTTGCTGTGCTGGGTTTACACCAGTGGTGTAAATTTGTACCAGTCTGCAGCCAGGGGGTGACACGTGTTGGGGGCATCAGACATTGTAGGCGCCCATCTGTTATGGTGCAATCCCTGTGAGCGTGGATGGAAGAGCCAGAGGGAGATGCTTGAGGTCTAATCCCATCCTTGAGTTGAGGATTTAGCTCTTGGTTAAGAAAGAAGAGGGTGTGATCCCTTTTCTGCCTTATTACTATCTCACTCTCATTTCCCTTTCTTGTCACGTGCAGGCTCTTCTGTCTCAGGATTAGAATCTTTTCCTCCTCTTTCTCCTCAATAGCTCAATAAATGGGAAATTATTATGGCTCTTTACCTCTCTTTCTAAGGAGAGAATACGTGCACTCGTTCAGGTCTCCCAGTAACTCCCTTCTGTTGCAGGAGAGCCCAGGCCAGTGGAGGGGTGGAAACTGCAGGTCCTCCCCAGCCTGTCCAGGTGGGATGAGTGAGGTTTGCCCCAGCCCACGTTCATGCAGTTGTGCACTAATGTGAGCTGAGGCTGTAGCTTGGCTGACCCTCAGAGGCTGAAGGGTGACAGTACTTGTCAGCAGAGCGATGGATGGGGGTCACACACAGGCCAAGGGTGGGCTGAGGGTGCCTGACTGCAAAGGTGAGCGCTCTGGGGTGACTTGTGAACCGTGGCTGATGTGCTAGCAGGCTTTGGGCACATCTTGGGTAGGATTATGGCTGTGTTTGGGAGTGTAGAGTGTGAGAGAGAAGGCAGGACTGCCTTAAGAGGCAGCTGGGAGAGGATTTGTTTGCACGTTCAGGGACTTGGGAAAGCTTCCTCTTTGTCATGACACAAGTAAGAGCACATGGGTCTGTGAGCAGAGCCAGGGGGATTGCTGTGACCCCTGCTCCTTTGCACAGCCCTCTCCTGCCAGGGAGTGTTTCTGCCCCATTGCTTTTTCTCTTGGTCCAAGTTCATGCACCTCCCAGGTCTTCTGAGGACCTGCAGTTAAGAGGTGCTGGCCATTTATCTTCCTACTGATATAAAGCCTGTTAAAATGAAAACAGTGGTTAGGAGCAAAGCTCGTAAATTGTTTCTGGCCTGTGTGTAAATTGCTTTCAACTCCCAGGGTCAGGTAACAAACTGAACCTGTTCAGTCATTCATTCAGTGAGTGGGGACTGCTGGTTTTGCTGCTGGGAAAGGAAAGGACCCTTACAGGGTCTGGGCTTTGCTCTCAGGGACCACCACCCGTGGACCCCTGGCTTGGGAGGCCTCCCTGAGACACCCAGGGCAAGTCTGGGAACCTGTGTGTGCTGGCAAACCCCTGCAAAGGAGAGCACCTCCCAGGGATTATCCCTTCCTTTCTTGCCTAAGCGTGGGCTGATCAGGGAGACTTTCCTCCTGCATTCCATGAGAGCAGTAACTGCTCTTGCGTCCCGGTGGTTCCACGGGGACGGGGGAAACACACTGCATGAACAATATCCCACAGAGGTGGAAGGGAAAGCAGAGCTGTTCCCTTTCCCTTCCCACCCTGGAGGTGGATATCCCTTGAGGGACTGGAGCAGGGTCACGGTGAGTTCAGGGGGGTTTGGGTTGTGCAAGTCTGTGCATTCGTGTGTGTGTGCAGGTGTGGGTGCCTGTGCTTCTGGCTCTGGGTGCACACACACGCACACTTTGTGGGAAAGATGAATACAGCTTTAAATAGCTGGGGAAAACCTACTGTCTGTTTTAAGGAGAGGAAGATACACTCCCTTGCATTTTTTTCTCTGGTAGCATGAACCATTCCTGTGTGTGAGAACCAGGTTAGCTAATTAAATGTTCCCACTGCTGCAGTCTGAGCAGCACAATGTGAATCCCTGCGGTCTCTCTGCCTGGTGCTCCTGGAGCCAAGCAGAGCCCTGCAGAACACTCCAGCACCGAGCTCTGGGACTGCTGTTTGAACTTCTGCCTCTCTGGTTCCTCTGCCCGGCAGGGTGTGGGGTACCCCATGGCAAGGCTGCTTTTGCAGCAGCTGTAGCAAATCTTTCGGGTTTGGAAGGAGGGATGCTTTGCTCCTGAGGGGGCTGGAATGTGCCTCCCTCCCAGCTCTGCTGCTGGGACCCTTGGGCAGCTGCTGTGGGTCCATGGCTGTGCCTGGGACGCCTCTGCTGGGCCTTGCTGACTGCTTTTCTCTGCCCCTGTGTGCAGGCACTGGACATGGACACAGAGGATGACCCCTTGTTGCAGGATGCCTGGCTGGAGGAGGAGGATGAAGAGGTGGCCTTCAGCTCCCGCAAGAGACGAGAGGGTGCTCTGCTGTGTGGGAAAAGCCCGTGCAGGGTCAGGCCCCTGCGTGTCCCCCTGCCCGTGTCTGGCTTCTGGAATATTGTTGGCTGGGTGTTTACCAACCCGTACTGCGCTGGCTTCATCCTTTTCCTGGGCTGTGCCATCCCTGCCGTGCTCGCTGTTGTCATGTTCCTGCACTACCCGGCCCTGGACATCGACATCTCCTACAACGCCTTCGAGATCCGCAACCACGAGTCCTCGCAGCGCTTCGACGCCCTCGCCCTGGCCCTCAAGTCCCAGTTTGGGTCCTGGGGGAGGAACCGCCGGGACCTGGCTGACTTCACCTCCGAGACGCTGCAGAGGCTCATCTTCGAGCAGCTCCAGCAGCTTCACCTCAACGCTTCCCACCTCGGGGTCGGCGCGCGGGCCAAGCGCAGTCCCCCGGAGGGCAGGACGGGCTCCCCCGAGCCCCGGGGCCCCCTGAGCACGGGGAACAGGACGTCCCGGGTCGGGAGGGGAGCCCCACGCTGGGACTACTCGGGCACGTACGTCAGTGCCAACACGCAGACTCACGCCCACTGGCGCATCGAGCTCATCTTCCTGGCGCGGGGGGACTCGGAGAACAACATCTTCACCACCGAGCGCCTGGTCACCATCCACGAGGTCGAGCGCAAGATCATGGACCACCCTCGCTTCCGGGAGTTCTGCTGGAAGCCCCACGAGGTCTTGAAGGACCTGCCCCTGGGCTCCTACTCCTACTGCTCCCCTCCCAGCTCCCTCATGACCTACTTCTTCCCCACCGAGAGAGGAGGGAAGATTTACTATGATGGCATGGGACAAGACCTTGCTGATATCCAAGGTGAGCTGAGGGCTGTGGGCGAGGGCTGGCCTGTTCAAGGAAAGGACCTCCTCAAGTTCAGGCAGTCCCTGGTGTGCAGCTGAGAGGGGTGAGCTGCCTTGTACAGAGAGGAAGAGGCTGCTGGGCTGTGCCTCAAGGAGTTGTCTTTTCTGTACTGGGGCCCCTTTCCAACCCTTTTATAAACTGCAGTCACTGGTCACACAGGCCCCCACAGCTGAGCAAGAGGCACAGGTGAGGGGCAGTCCTGCATGGTACAGGTCTGTTCTACTGACTTTTGTCCACTGTGAATGACTATGGGGAACTAGAGCAATGTCAGGGCTTGGACAGACAACAGGGATAAGCCTCCTGCACCACAGAGCAGTTGAAAGAGGTCTGTGGGCTGCTCTGGAGCTTGAAAGGCAGCTTGTGAGTCACCAGCTGGAAAGTCTCCTATAAGGAGAGGAGGAGGAAGGCCCTGCCTCCTCCTCCCAGCTCTGTACTGAGCACCTCTAGCAGAGCAGAGGCTCTGGATGGGGAAAAAGAGGTGACTCATGAGGAGTCTGTGGGTGTGATGTGGCTGTGGGATGAAACCTCCATCTGTCTCCCAAGCCAGGCTCAGCTGAGAGCTGTCCAGGAGCCATACAGGGAGCGGGCAAAGAATTAACTCCATCTGCTCCAGTGTGAGTAATACTTCTGTTACCAAAACAGGAAAGAGCAGAGTTTCTGGGTCTTTCTGGTGTGAACTCAAGGGAACTGGATTTTGGAAGTAGACAGACAGTGCCTCTTAGTCAGAACTGGCTGAGTGCTTCCATCTTTACATCCCTCACACCATCAGATGGCAGAGGTACCATGTCACAGCAGAGCCAGGACTTCTCCTCTTCCATGGGCATTGTTTAGTTCTTGTGTTTCCCAGTGTGATGGAGCAAATGTTGTCCCAGTGTACAGGAAGGGAGTGCATCCAGCAGTGGGAGTGAGGATGGGGATGTTTTGTGCATTGCTGGCTGAGGGAGCTGTGGTTCAGGTCAGTCAGGTGGAAGATGTGTTCCTGATGGGAATTGCATGTAGGCAGGGTCAGAAGCAGAGTCACAAAGCAGAAGCAGAAGGTGAGTCTTTGCAATCCAGCTTTCCCCCAGCCCTCCTTGCTCTCTGCAAGACATCAGCAGTCAGCATCCCTCTGATGAAGAACAGGATCACTCCCAATTTCCCTTTGTCAGGCCAGATCCCATGCCTTGCTCAGACAATCAATGAGGACCTAAAAAACATGGTGCTGCCTTGTCCTGCAGGGTCCCTGGAGCTGGCCATGACCCACCCTGAGTTCTACTGGTACGTGGATGAGGGCCTGTCTGCCGAGAACATGAAGAGCTCCCTGCTGAGGAGCGAAATCCTCTTTGGGGCACCCCTGCCCAACTACTTCTCGGTGGAGGATCGCTGGGAGGAGCAGCGCCGCAAGTTCCAGAACTTCGTCATCACCTACGTGGCCATGCTGGCCAAGCAGTCCACGAGGTGAGGGTGTGTGCAGGCAGGGCAGGTGCCTGGCTTCCTTTTGATGCCACTTCCCAGGCAACAACATTCCAGAGACACCAGTAGAGACAATGAAAAGGGACTGAAGGTTGAATCCAGCACCTGCGCTTGTCTGGCATTGGATCTCTTTGCTTCCATCTCACTAATCCAATTCCACTGGCTCAAACAGAGCTGCCTTCCTGCTCTGAATTTGTCCCCAACTGTTCTGATGCAGGGGGTGCAGATCCTCAGCCTGCAGATCCAATTCTGCTTTTGCTTTTTGTGCAGAGGGGTGGGGAGGGGAGTTTCAGGGCAGGATATGTTTCAGGAAATGCAGGCTTTTTCCACCACCAGGACTGTATGACACTGTTGAATAGAGCTTTACTCAATGCTTGTGTGAGAGAGAGATGGTAAAACAGAGCTAAAAGAGCATTTCAGTGCCCAGACAGCTGAGGGGAGGCAGTGAGTCCCAGTGTTTGTAGCTTCTTAGGCTCCAGCTCTACTGCTCTGAGTCTCAGTAGCTCCCAGAATGAAGGGATACTGATCCTCAAAAGCAGTTTGGAATGCAGGCAGCCCCTGTCAGCCCTGAGAACAGGCAGCCACAGAGATATGGGCTGGCAGAGCAGGTTGTGGTTCTGAGAAACCAAAAGGGAATTGGGGCCAAGGCTCAGTGCTGAGGCTCAGATCCCCGACAGTCTCCTATGGTGCAGCATTATTGTATTCCTGGCTAAATTATCTTGGATTACTTCTGCTCAGAGCCCACTTCCAGAAGCAGAAGCTGGTAAATCATATGGTTTCTGATAAGCTCTCACTCTGTCTGCATCCGCTGTGCTAATATAATAAGCAATGATTAGGATTCCGGATGGAATTGGCTTTGGAGGCTTCAGGAGCTGTCTATTATTGCCAAAGACCCACCATGCACTGGAGGAATTTTAAAAATATTAGACCTGCTCTTTATTTTTCTCTCTTCTTGTGTGAACTTCACCTCCAGCAGCAACCCTGTTCAACCTGATCTCACCACTCTGAGCTGTTTCCTCAGAGAACTGCCAGGTTATTAGAGCAGTGACCTCCTTTGGCTCTGGAGGAGACACTGTGCTTTAAATCACCTGGCTCTGCTCCTTGTGCACTCAGCTCTGCCTATTTCTCCTCTTTCCTCTCTTCCCACCCCAGCAAAGTGCAGGTGCTGTACGGAGGGACGGATTTGTTTGACTATGAAGTGAGGAGGACTTTCAACAACGACATGTTGCTGGCCTTTATCAGCAGTAGCTGCATAGCTGTCTTGGTCTATATCCTCACCTCCTGCTCAGGTAGGCTGTGGTCACAGCTGCCCTGCTCTCACACAAATCCAAATGTGCTGTGATTCCCCCGTGCCTGAGCCCCGGGAGAGGCTCTGATGCCCAGGCACCAGCCTGGCTGTGTGGCACAGAAGCGTGCAAGAAGGGCACACAGGTCTTATTCTCCAGAGATATGTGGGCAGGGTGAGGGGAAGGCTCCCAGGAAATCAGGAATAAGATGCAAATTCCCATTTTGCTAACACTGGTGTAAATCTGACGTCATTTCACGGATGGGCCTCATGGGAAGGAGTCTGCAAGCAGTATTCTTGCAGCCCTGAGCTCTTCCTTCTCACCAACACTTCCATGGGGGTATCCCAACAGGGCAGGTGGGGGTGTCTGTTCTCCCTGGGGGGTGGCCAGAGATGCTATTTTTTCCATGTTTCTTTTCTGCTGTAGTGTTCCTGTCGTTCTTTGGCATTGCCAGCATTGGGCTGAGCTGCCTGGTGGCTCTGTTCCTGTACCACGTCGTATTTGGGATCCAGTACCTGGGTATACTCAATGGTGTGGCTGCCTTTGTCATTGTGGGGATTGGTAAGCACGTCCTTTCTTTCTCAGAGCCTGCCTGTGCTGCCTTGCCCCAGCTCCTGCCTGCAGGGGACAGGAAGGCGATGGTGGCAAGTGCAGATTGAACTTCCAGGCCCTTTCCCTCCGTTCCCTCCAAGTGCAATATTTGCAGGTCGAATGTCGAGGGGGGGATTAGATTTTTAGCACGCGTCACCACTGTGTGAGTGAAGTATCAACACCCCTGCCCTGCTTTTCCAGGGGTTGATGATGTCTTTGTCTTCATCAACACCTACCGCCAAGCCACCCACCTCAAGGACCTGCGGCTGCGCATGATCCACACGATCCAGACAGCAGGGAAGGCCACCTTCTTCACCTCCCTCACCACAGCTGCAGCATATGCTGCCAACATCTTCTCTCAGGTACCCTGAACCTGTGGGATTTAGGGTTTTCCATTTCTGCCAGAGGGCCTAAAGCAGTGGGGACCTGCCAGCACCATCTGTCCTCTCCTCCAGGGCAGGGGGATGCCCGACCTGCTGACCCTGCAGGGCTGTCCCTTACCTGCTGTAAGGCACAGGACACTCTCCCTATATCAGTATTCAAGACAATATTTCCTGTGCCACTGGCCAAACAGCATGAGTGGTTTTCATGCTCTATCCCAGTCCTTTACTGACTAGGTTTGCTGACAGCCATGGCTGAGGTCAGCATGTCCTACTCTCAGGTTCCTCCAGACATCTGCTTGCTTGCTGTCTTTCCAGCTCTCCTGCCCCAGTTGATCTCAGCTCCATGTTCTCTCTCTTCCTGTAGATCCCAGCTGTGCATGATTTTGGGCTCTTCATGTCACTGATTGTGTCCTGCTGCTGGGTGGCTGTGCTCTTCACCATGCCAGCTGCTCTTGGAATATGGACCCTTTATGTGTCCCCACTAGAGAGCTCCTGCCAAACCAGGTGAGCCCTGCAGCCTGTGGAACTCAAGGCAGTGTGCAAATTCCTGCCCTATCATCTCAGTTATCTTCAGTCCCCTCAGGCAGCTTGGCTTTCCCCATCAGAAAGGAAATTTAAAATCTGCCCTTCCAGACTGGAGCAAAATGGAAGGGTGAGATCCCAGTCTCATAGCCTGGGTCTCACCAGTCTCCCCTGGCATGTGCATAGGTGCCTCCCAAGAGCCAGCCTCTGCAGTGCCAGTCAGTCCTCTGGGTGGAATCCCATGGGGGTTTGGAGCCATTTGTGTCCTCAAAGCACTTAATGCACAGCTAAACCTTCAAGCTGTGGAGACACAAGCCCTGCAAGGCAGACAGATCACCACTGCTCCTGCCTGTGAGCACAAGCAGGACATGCAGATCTGTGTTTGAAACCAGCACATTTCCCCCTCCACTGCTCTTTAGCCCTGCAGATGACCTGGCCTGATTTAATTCATTATCAGGGAGATGAACTGCTAAAACTCCTGTCATTCAGCACTCAGTGGCCACAGCTCAGCCCTGCTCTGTGCATCCAGCCCAGCCCTGACCTCTCAGCACTTAGCAATGGAAATTGCTGGTGGCAGTGCCTGTTGTCTTTCCAAGTAATTAGAGCAGGCTGTTGCGGTTCTCCTTGTCACTATGTGGCTTAAAACTCTTGCCTCTGTCTCCTTTCCTGCTCCAATCCAGCTGTAATCAGAAGTGCACCAAAAAGAGAGCCTTGCACCTGGCTGAAGATCTCTTCATTGCCCCAGAGGCCACCTCCAGGGCAGGCAGAGAGACCCTGCCCTACCTTGACGATGACATCCCACTGCTCAGCGTGGAGGAGGAGCCTGGTATGTGCCTGTGGCCTGGTGCCTTCAGGGAGACCACACTGCCCTGTTCACCTGCAGTTCCGCCTGTCCCTGCCCCTGGTCCTTGCCTCAGTTCTCCTCATTGTGAGTTGGAGATGGTGCTGGCACAGGGGGTTGTAGGAGTCAGAACTCGCAGTTATGAAGTTGCTTTGAGATCTTCAGAGGGTGTCAATACATGCTTTCTAACTACTTTGCTAATTCTCTTGGGTCCAATGTGATCTGCTTTCCTGGGAGCACTGATTGTGACATGGAGTAGCCACAGCACCAGGACAGCTCACCTTTGAGCAGAGTTTTCCTCTCTTCCCTGCCATTCGGAGCAGTGCATTTGGGAAGCAGGAGAGAGAACACTTGGTTGTTCTCCGGCATCACCTCTCCAGAGCAGCCCCTCTGTCATGGCACAAAAAGGGCACTGACTTGCCTGAAACCACATAAACAATCTAGGAAAAAAGCCCAGAAATTCCCTATCTGTTGTTGGCAGGAGGTAATCCTTCTAGCCCTGATCCAAAGATAAAGGTGCTTACAGCATCATGCTTTCTTGTATTTGGCTTTTAAAACTTGCTGGGATCTCTTCCTTTTAAAACCCCCAGTGGAAATGGTCTGGGCAGTGAGAAACTTCCAGCCCTGGGGGCAAACTGGAGCTGGAGGCAAATGGATCAATGCCACAGCATGTGCAGCCCCCTGGCTGCAGAGGGGGCTCTGAGCTGCCTGTGACAGGCAGGCAGAGAAGCTCTGGCTCTGTGCTGCAAGAGCTCTCCTTAGTGTGCCAGAGCCACATGCACTGGTGAGGTATGGAAATAATCCCTCCCAGCAGGATCCTTTCCTCCAGGCCCCTGGGCATCAGGTAATTCATGAAGAAGCAAAGCAGCTTGTTCCAGTCAGTGCCCAAGTGTGGTTTGTGGGGCAGCTCTACAGAGTGCCAGGCTTGGTCCCACCACAGCCAGTGCCCACTTCTCACATGTAGAGAAGAGGGCAGTTCCCTTGGCATCCCTGAGCTGGAGAGGAGAGATCAGAGAGGAGCCAGGCTGCAGTCAGGAAGAGGTCAGCTGTGTGTAATTAGCAGTCAGACATATTTAGTGGGACAGGGACAAATTCTGTTTGGCCCAAGCAGCATGCAGTGTCCCTGTGACCTTATGGGCAATGTCTGTGGGATCTGGCAGAGGAGGAACAGCCTGGAGCATAGATCTGGACCGAGCTATGGTTTCAAAAGTGTAGCTGTTGCATGGCAGTGACTGGACAAAGAAGCTTCCCGTGACATCCTGGAAGTCACTGCCTCTGCCTGGATCTTACTCCATCTTTAGCTTGAGTTGTACAGCACCTTGCAGAAGATTTGGAAAAGGAGAGCAGAGAGCTCTGAGAGACGCTTATGACACTGAGACCACCTTTGATTTCTCTTCTAGTCTCACTGGAAATGGGGGATGTCCCCTTGGTGTCCGTGCTGCCAGAAAATCTGCAGGTCCCTGCGGAGAAGAGCAACCGGGGGCACTTGATAACCCGCCTGCAGGAGCTGCTGGAACACTGGGTGCTGTGGTCTGCAGTGAAGAGCAGATGGGTGATTGTGGGTAAGGAAGGAGGGCTGGTGTTCCACCTGCATGGATTTTAGAGGGTTTGACTGCATCTCAGTCAGTCCCCAAGTCTTGATTACTAGTGACAAGCTATGAGAAAAGGGACATGGTAAATGGCTTCTAACATAGTGGAAGAGTGCTCCCAGAACAGTCAGTCCCTAAGGGAACTGCATTAGGAACTTTTCCATCCCTTTTCTTTCATTCAGATCTAAAATGGCAAGCCCTGGTGGGGCTTTCCAGGCATGGGGCTCATTACAAGAAAGCCCAGCTGCCAGTGTGCTTTGTTGCTCTTTTTCCAGCTGAAAACACCATCTTTCTACCACACACCTGCTCTCTGAGCACATCTTAAGTGCAAGGTGCATGTAGGGTCCCACACACTCACCTGGGCTTCTCCTTGCAGGGCTCTTCCTCCTTGTTTTGCTCCTGTCCATATTCTTTGCCAGCCGCCTCCACCCCGCCAGCCGTGCTCCAGTCTTGTTCCGGCCTGACACCAACATCCAGGTGCTGCTGGACCTGAAATACAACCTGAGTGCTGAAGGAATCTCCTGCATTACCTGCTCAGGTGAGAGTGCTGGTCCCCAGACCATGGTGGGTGCAGCTCAACCTACACCCAGGGCTGGAGGAGCTGAAATGTGAGGCAGAGGCCTTGGGTGTTCAGATACCTCACAGGACATTGGGTGGACCCTGCTGAAGGGAGGCACACCTTGGGAGTGGGGTGGTTGAGTTGCCTGTACGAGTGGAATATTTTGAATAGTATTTCCTGCTTTAGCCAGGAGCTGTCTGAGTGTTTCTGCTGGAGCAATTCCCTCATGGTCCATGAAAACTGACTGCTTTTATTCATAAGTGCTGCTCTCGTGTCAGTGCCCAGCTGGGGCTCTGTGTTGCCTTTTCAGGGTTTGGAGTTCAGCAGCAGTGCCTGTGGTGTGCACAAGGCTGGTAGGTCTCTTGTGCCCTTCACTCTTTCCTCCCTGACTAACCTTGTGGGACAGGTTTGTTTCAGGAAAAGCCCCACAGTTTGCAGAACAACATCCGAACCTCCTTGGAAAAAAGGAAGAGGGGCTCAGGGTCCCCCTGGGGAAGCAAAGGCAGCATAAGTGATACAGGGCAGCAAGGTGAGTGGAACATGATGACTGACCACCTTTGGGGCCAGGGCCCAAGGATCCACTCGGGTACAAACTAAACCATATGCTCCCTGAATAGCTGATGGGGAATAATTCTTCTCAGAGCTTGCCCCACTGAGCCCTAGTGCTGGATATAAAGCGTGTCTTTATAATCCCCCTTCCCCTGAATGCCTCTTGCTTTCCAGGACAGGGTCCTATAACCCAGGTGGCAGTACAGTCTAGTGACAGATCCCTCTGATCTGAGTACAGGGCTGGGAACTCCAAGCTTTTGCATCCTGGGCCTGTGTCACAACCTTGTTGGCAGGTCGCAAGGAGAGTAAATTCAGCCTGTTTTGCAGAGATTTTGAGGATAAAAGTGTTATTGGGCCAGGTCCTGAGATGACATGAGTCAATAAGCCATCAGGAATTACTGCAGCTCAGGATATACTTATGACAGCCTTGGAAAGGCGTGCTGTGCTGCCAAAAAGCAGAGGCTGTGCCTGCTGTCCCAGAGGAGCCAGCAGACCACAAGAACCCTCCTGTACAAGTCAGTAGGATTTGCAGATTGAGAAGTACCACCAGCCCTCATGCCCTGTGTTTTCCTCAGATCTCCAGGGGACT